>VYWZ01001211.1:0-29708 GCA_008711595.1 Fusarium xyrophilum | reverse complement strand
AATAAAAAGAAAATAGAATTTTTGCTTTTTTACTCTTTCCAATATATTAGGTACCTGTATTCTCGTAAGAGAAATGGAGATTTGACCTCTAACTGGCATATAACAAACAAGTTGAGGTAGTCAGCCATTTAGGCTGGACCTAAACCTAGGTACATAGCATCATATTTCATCAAAGCACCTTTCTTATCCATTTTTTTTCTTTCTCCAGAGCTGACGCGCAATGTTCATTTGTCAGGTATGCATTCCTGTGACACTTATACGGTCTTCAGTGTCTCTCCTGGCGAGACCGATAATTCATCAAAATAGGACTGCATGAAATTCGTAGATTTGCACAACTTCACGATAAACTATAAGTAACATAAGTGTCAGTGCAAAGACCGAAGCAGAGAAGAAGCTAACGAAGTATATGGGAATATTATTCCTCTCTTCTTATCATCTACGGCTTTCAAACCATCCCATCAGGCACGCAAAACAACAGAATAAAACATGTTTAGGATTCGTCAATCTTTACTACCTCTGCTCGAGCTTCCTCCCATTGTTGCTTACTTTTCTTGGCCCACTCGATCTGGCTCTGAGCATAGGCGAGCTGGTGGATGTTAGCGATTAGTCAAGACTGAGCTCATAAACTCACCATGTAGCGTCGCAAATCGTCCTCCTTGTCCTTTTGGAATCGCTTCATATCCTTCAAAACACTTGCGCTGGCTTCTTTGACATCGCGCTCCGAGACAACTTGAGCTTGTTCTAACTGGCCGATGCTCTCTCGCGTCTTTCCAATCAAATCGCGGCGTGTCCTCTCTGGATCGACGTCAACGACCCCTTGTACTGCATGCCGGATGGGTCCAAAGATCTTGTTCGTTATCGAGTTCCCACTAGGCATCTTCTTATGGGACGGCGCACTGGTACTCCTTTCGGGTAACCCTTGACTGGCCGAAGGTGTGTGTGAGGAAAAGTCTCCGTGGGTCGCAGGAAAGTCAGAGTCGATGGACTCGGTGTCGTCCTGGCCACCATCACGCCGTTGATGAGAGGACGGCTCCTTGAGGCTCGTCGATCGCTTTGGTGGTGGTGATATTTGCTGACTACTGGAGAGGTAGTTCTCGATCCTTCGAGCCTCAGCTTCACTCTGCTCTAGTTGGTCGAGCAGCGCTCGCTTCTTGTTCAGCTCTTCGCTAGTCAAGTCTTGCTGTACACGCTTGAGCACACGATACTTTAGTACACTTCGAACAACACCCGCAAATTGCGCATGCTCACGCATGGGCTCAGCAAAGCTAGCACCCAGGGAACCCGAGAGCTCCTCTGTGGCGATATACGATAGATCAGCTGCCTGGCCAATTCGCTCAATGGCCGGTCCGAGTGATGGTGCCTGCTCTGAAACCGCAAAGGCGTTGTAGACGGAACCTAGCTCACAGAGATCGGCCGCCAACGAAGAGAGATGGCTGAGAGTCCGTCTGTTCACCTTTTCCATTGGGCCAGTAAGAAGCTGTTCGAGTTCCTTGATCGACGACTCGTATGAGATGAAATAAGGGTCCAGCTCCTGTTCGCCCAGATTGTGTCCCTCAGGTGGAAACCGGCCAAAGGCGTGAGGTCCTGCTTGTATATGGCCCGAGCTATTATCGTGATTGGTACCAGCCACCGTCTTGAGCTTTGCCGATGCTGCCGGGATTGGCAAGTAGCTGTGTGCGGGAGATGGGTTTGCGGGGTCCAGCGGAGGCGCTTTCAAGATCGACCTGGGAATTGACGACACGGGGTGAGAGTGCAAGACCTCGCTCTATTATGCAGTTAGTAGTGACACCTGCGCGTTCAGAGACACGACATACCCAGCTAGCATTAGGGTCCAGGAATCGCCACCAAACTCCATCTGTTCGGATTTCGTCCATTCGGCGGCAGCGATTTAAGAAGACCGCTAACATGCGCTTTCGAAGATCAATGATTTGCTGGTCCTGCTTCGCATTCGTGGGGTTCGCAGCATAATCAGCCATGGTGTGCTTCTCAGGGATAGGGGGTACAATTAAGGTAGGGTGGAGGCGAGCAAGGGCATCGCGCAGAGAAGCAAACTCTGAATATCGGCGGCGCACCTCAAGATCCTGTCACGTAGTCGTCAGTGAAATACCTCGAAGGACTAGCAGTAGACGGACGTACGCCAGTCTTAATAGTGTACACGATATATCTGCCGCCGCTCTCTAGGCTCTTGCCAGCATCCGTGATGAGGATAGATAATTTAGGGTTCTCATATAGGATCTGCTCGATGCGACTGTCGTAACCACCAGGTTTGCGCTTGGGGCCGGGATCTTGCGCCGAGTCCCCATCGTCGTCATCACCGCCGTGGCCAAGCTGACCATGCTCATCATCGCTACCGGAGGTTGGTGTTTGAGGTGGCTCGAACGATTGGTCTGAGAGAAAATCGTAAGTATCATTGATCTCTTCCTCGGCCTCTGACAGAATTGGATCAACCATCTCAGCGACGGTTTGAGGATGCTGTCTAGTGAAATGGTATGGGTAATCGACGTACAATCACGAGTTGACGGGGACGTCGGATTGACAGACGATGACTGCGAGTCCCGCCTGTCAAAGCTGGTGCCGTACGGGTTATTGTCCTCGTCATTCCACATTCTGACGGCTTGCTGAGGGCAATCGCGACAGGTGTTGCGGAAATAGGTACTCAAGACAACTCAAGGTGGTCTACCTGTAGGTAAGGTTAGGTAGGTATTTCGCGCGTTCAAGCCGGGAGCCTGGAGAGAAAGAAGCTGGCGAAGGACGAGAGCTTCAAGCAAGCGCAAGGTAGATCGTAGCTAGCGGGGGAGGGGCAAGCATGGGCCTAATGAAGCGATACGATACGGACGATAATTCATGCGCTGGAGCTGACTACCTTGGGTGCATTCAGGCCTATTGCTCCTGGTCGTGGAGTAGAAATAAGCAGACTATGTATGAGAAGAAGCCGCCCAGGTGAAGATGGATGTCGCGGTCGTCGGTCGGCGGTGGAAGTAAGGTTAGTGCCTGTACTACGGATACCTACTCTGTACCTAGGCAAGGTAATGAAGGGGAATAGGATGACGTTGAATGGGGCTGGGCCGAGTTGGCTATGGCGGAAGTTGGTACGTACCTAGGGTAGGTTACCCACTGTTGGGATGGGTAGGTGACAAGGGGCCTCTTCCATTGTGGAACACCCTTTCTAATGGCAGCCCGAGTCAAATGGGTATTCACATGAACTCCATCAGTCAATATTGACTGAGTACCAAAATAGGTGCTTTATGTAGCCAAATGTCAATTTTCTACTCTGGGCTTCTACTAGACAATTCACGCTTAATGGTGACAAAATCTTGTCTCATGCTCGCGTCTTTCGCGTGAGCGCACTCTTGATTTCCTTTCTCCCAAGTCACTCCACGTTGAATATCTGACTAGCTATTTACGGTAAGTATCCTCGTCACGAAAACATAACTCGATGCCTCTATCCAACAGAGCCTTCTTATGAGGTACCTCCGCGGCCACCAACTCCCCACTGTGCTTGCGCCTCGGCGATCGAGGTGTCAATCTCGGGCAGCTTACGTCCTCTACCTGTGGGTGCGGCCATGAACTTGATCTCAACAAGGTACCGAAGATACCTCCCGATATCCTCGCGAGAAATGCCGTCTCCTGCGCTATCGTCAATGTCTGTCCAGCGGTCTGCGTCGGCCCTGAGAACAGCCACAGCGTTCCTATCATCTAGCTCAGGAGCACGAGTAGTGCTTGGGAGATTTGCAGTAGCCATATGGAATAGCGGCATCAATGCGTTTTGCTCCTGATCCTTCTCCACGGCTCCGGCCGAGACAAACTCTTCCAGCTGCGACTTCCAGATGTCATAGTCTACCTCGGGTACTTCGTAACCGTAGTAACTTAGCGCAGAGAGGAGCTCGTTCATCCGCAGACGGGGGTGAGCAGTTACATGCACCACGTTCATGCCAGGGAGAGGGTTCAGGGTCGAAGCGACAACAACGCGTGCGACGTGATCGACAGGGACAGCATTGACCGAGTTGATGATGCGAGGACGAGCACCAAGCTGGCAACAGCCTTTCAAGAGGCGTACGATCCAATCGTCGGTGTTGGAAACACCGCTGTTGCGGCTGCCGAGGATGTAGCCCGGTCGGACGATTGCGCCACGGAGACCACGGCGGCCGGCCTCGCGGACGAGTTGCTCAGAAACCCACTTAGTTTGCCCGTAGCCGGTGCCCAGACCGGTTCGGTTGGGGAGCAAGTCATCGGACTCAAGGACGGCGCCTCGGCCGGTAGCTGTCTGGGCATCGGACAGGTTGATATAGTAGTCGGTGTCGAGGGTCGAAGTTGAGGAAACGAATGAGAAGAGCTTGGGCTTGCCCTCATTACAGAGCTTCATAGCGTCGATAGTAGACAGAACATTCGGCCCCATCATCTGTTCGTAACGAGCGATCCAGTGGACGTACGCAGCGTTGTGGACAAATGCATCAGCTGTATCAGCGACATGCTTCCAGCTAGCATCGTCAAGGCCAAGGCGAGGCTTAGAGAGATCACCAATAACGCAGGAGATCCTATCAGCCCAAGAGTCTTGCCAGAGACCGTAGCCCTTGAGGGATCTTACCAGACGCTCCTTTGCAAACTTAAGGTCCTTGGCTCCCCGGATACAAGCAATCAGCTTAGTGTTCTTTCTGTCCAGTATATCCTTGGCTAAGTATGCGCCGAGAAAGCCAGTAGCCCCAGTCAGAAAGAAAGTGGCGCCGTTAGAGGGGCTCAGAGCATCCGGATCTCCACTTTGGTACTTCGCGTCTAGAGTATTGGTAAGCTCATCGAGAGAGTCAGAGTAAACATTATCGTTGGAATGATCGACTGGGACAGCCTGGCCGCTGCGAAGGCTGTCGACTGCGCTACCCAGGCCTCGAATAGTGGGATTTGCATAGAGGACACCGATGGTGACATCGGCACGGAGTTCCTTGCGAATATCAAGCAACAGTTGCTGGGCAAGAAGACTGTGGCCACCGCAGTCGAAGAAACTTGAGTCTGGCCTGGAAATCGAGGGTCAGCAGTGAAATGGTGGATATGTGAACTATCAGTGGAAGCATACCTGACCATCTTAGCGTTCAAACCCGGGATTAGGGTCGACCACTGTGCCGCAATAGTCTTTTCAGTCTCAGATAGGCTCTCCCAGCTCTTCAGATCTTCTTCCGAAGCATCCTCTGTCATGAGAGAGGCATCGGGGAAAGGAAGATTAGGAGAATCAACCTTTCCGTTGGGGTTCAGAGGCAGCTTCTGCAAAACAATGTAGATCGAAGGAACGGAGTGCGCCGGTAATCGAGACTTGAGGTGGTCTCGCACCTCGGCTTGGATACGACGGAACCTCTTGAGATAGACAGTACAGGGTCCCATTTCTACACCCTCTTCGTCGATATCCTGGAGGCCCTGAGTCTCAAGCCAACGCTTCCATTCAGCGATCTCAGGCACAATGTAGCTGACGAGTGTCGGCTCCTCATTACGATCTCTTCGAACCAGTGTCTTGCAGTCTCGGATCAGAGGACTGCCACCAAGGTTCGCATCAATCTCGTTGAGTTCAATGCGGAATCCACGGATCTATCAGAGTTAGCTTTGTGAAGACGCACAATGGAATCAAGCGTTGACCACCTTAACTTGTGAGTCCATACGGCCCAGGACACGCACAGCTCCGTCTGGTCGATATTCTCCGAGGTCACCTGTGACGTAAAGTCTGTCTCGCGGCCCCTTGTAGTACTTGCGCCAAGGTTCGCCCTTATCGTTGGCCTTGTCTGCCTCCACCCACTTCTTGTTATCAACGAACCAGTTATCAATGAACTTCTCCTTGTTCTTCTCAGGATCATTAAGGTACCCTTCGGCAAGACCAGCAGCGCGGATATAGATCTCTCCAACCACACCGATCGGACAGATCTTGGTGTGATCTTCTCGATCCACAACCAATACCTGGACGCCCTTCATGCCCCAGCCAGCGGGGATAGAGTCGCCGAGCGAGTCCAGAGCTGCAGGGTCCTCCTGGGCGGAAGGGACCTCAAAGTAGGATACAGCGCGAGAAGTTTCTGTGGTTCCGTACATGTTGATGATGGTGCAGGCGGGACCTAGCTGACGAAGACTCCTACAGTCGCGAGTAGTGAGTACATCGCCAACGAAGAAGACCTGGCGCAGGCTAGGAAACTGCGCTGTGGCGCCACCAACCAGAATTTGTCCCATGGCAGGGGTAAGGTGGGCTGTCGTTGGTGACCATTTTCTCATCCATTCGCTCAACCTTACGTGCTGGATATCCTCCTTGGCGGGTAGGATTAGGCTTGCGCCCAAGGCCAGAGGCGTCATGATATCTGAGCCAGGGTCAGTCACATCTGTTCAACACATGGTGAATGAATCCCGCACCTCGCTGGATTGGGTCATGGGCAATTCCGGAAAGGCAGGCGAATACGCTTTCTGATGAGAGGCCGAACCTCTCAGCCATCCACGGGAAATACTTTGCTAGACTGTAATGACGGCCAAGCACTCCCCTATTGAACGTTAATAAAGGTTCAAGCTCTTAACAAGCTGGAGAAAAAGAGAAAAGAAGAGCTCGTACTTGGGCAGTCCTTGCGTTCCGCTTGTGAATGACAGCGTACAGTTAGAGTCGGGTCCAATGAGCACATCGGGAGGTGTTGAGGCTCTCTCCTTAACGTTGGTGAAGATATCAGCACTATCTTCGCCCGCAATCAACTCGCCATCTTCGGTGAAGCGGAGGTCTGGGATCTTGATCTTAATGGCAAGTTCATCATCAATACACTTTTGGACGAGAGGAGCAAGGGGACTGTGTCAAGACGTTAATCAGGGGAGCTCTCGGGTCATCAAGAGTTGGGGTCGGCCTTACCCGCTCTCCTCCGTAGCCTTGCGAATGGATATGAGCGCCTTGGGCTTGGAAACTTGAAGATAGACTGGTATGGCATGTTAGTTAATGCTGATTTCCGTTCTCGCCCGGTGTATAACATACTTTGCTGTCTTTGCGGGGGGTACTGAGGATCAAGGACAGTGACGATAGCACCAGCAGCCAGGGTTCCCATGTATGCACAGACCAATTCAACTGAGCGGTGCGCAAAGATCATGACTACGTCTCCATTCTGGATGCCGGAGTCGCGTAAATAATTGGCGGTGTTGTTACTTGCTTCATCAATTTGGCGGTAGGTATAGGTCCTTGTTGGCGCCCTGCATGCGTTGTTAGCAACTGATGCAATTGCGACCATGTTTCAATGCAAAGGGACATCATCAACCCACTTCGAGGTCACAGTCTCTGTCACACAAAGTCTGTCAGGATGAGCCACGGCATTCTTGTGGAATATCTCATGAATGCCGCCAACGTAGCCTCCCCAGTCGAGATTTTCAGTAGGGTCAGGTAGCGACATTATGCCCGGCTGAACTTTTACACAATGCAGGGAAAATTCCTGGCAGTTACAGCCAATGAATAAGTGATGCAAAAGGATTGAGCGTCCAAAGGCGTTGGTAAATTTTAGACTCTCGATATGTCGTCCCCAGATGTAACAGAGCGACGGTCTGAGGCCATTTAAGAATGGATGAATATGGCTTGTGGCTCTCAATGCGTCACACAGGAAATTTGCATGGAGCTCCGAGAGCGGAGGGCCCGTATAGGGGAAGGTAATTGATCTGCAGGTGGGCACGTGACAGCGTTCCGCATCTCTGGACGTCGCTTTACATAGGTATGCAAATACGTACCGGTAGTTAGTGATTTCTACTTAGATGACAAAAAGACTGAGGTGTTCGTACTCCAAGTCTACCAAAACCTTGGGACCAAGGTAGTTTTCTTTGACTCCTTGTTTCATTGGAGATCTGGCCAATAGCATAAGAAATGGAAAGTGGAAAGTTGGTTGCCCGTGACCTCCGCGGAGCCTGGCTAGCCCAAGCCGAGTTCGGGTGCAGCTGTTACAGAAATCCAATGGTTGCTGTTGTTGCTGATGGAATAGTAACTGCCAACACATTCCCGCAAAGAAATCTAGTTTCTCCTTCCTAGCTTCTTCAGTTCAACCCCTTGCAATTCGCCTCTTCTAAGCAACCGAAATCACATATTATAGACTCACAAGCCCCACATCTTGTGTTCTAGTCTCAAGCGCATGACTAGTAGATGCCGCCCCCTTGATGAGTGGGCTGAGGTGTTGAAGGGCCAGTCATGCCTTCAGTCATGTAGTTTGCATTGGTGAGTCTAACTCAATAGATCAGTATCGATCAGAGCCAAGAATGCGAACGCATAGACTGACGTGCTGTCCCAATTTCTTCTGTGCATCTCACGACCTCGGTGGTGCTGCTCGCACTCAGGATGATATGTCCTAACGGGTGACTGCCGGGACAATGTTGGCGTACAAGCACGAGGATACGGCCTGATGGTATGTTAGTACTAGATGAATCTGATATACGAGCGTACCCTACCCAGGCATCACAACTTTGAGCTGGTCAATATGCTGTCGAGTGTCTAGTATTTTAGACTTGGGAGTCGGTGGCCTTTGCATGGGATCGAAAGGGTATCGAAGAGGTAGCACGGCCAAAGGGTTGTGATAATCTGACAGGTTGCTATCATTGGCGTTTGACAGTTTTGTTTGCGCACGAGATTTTTGCGCGTCGGATGCGTTCCGACGAGTATGCGGTAGTAGCACATTGGAGATAAGATCGAAGTCGTCGCTATGAACTGTCGCTGCAGCAGAACCTGGCGACCGGATTCCATCACTGCCAACTGTGTCGCTCCCATCACTTCCCCGAGAATGATCCGCGGGACCGCCGTTGTGCCCAAGGCCTTGACCGGTGCGAGGTGCTTCATGAGCCTCTGTTTGTTTATCCGTAGATCTGTATGCGTTCGATTCCCGACGAGAGTCTTCAAGCTGAGCCTGTGGCATGAGAGGGGTTCCGGGAACTGATTCGCTACCCACGGTCGAAGCTTTCCCGAGAGGAAGCCCAAACACTCGACGGAGACGCTGACGCCATGAAGGATGCCGAGGGGGTAAACCGCTTGAAGACATAGAAGCGGAACACGACCTAGAACGCTGTATTGGTCTGACTGGCTCATTCTGGCAAGTCATAGGTTGACATACTGGCTGTGGTTGAACATATGTAGTTGGCTGAACAGGTAGAAACACTGGGATCTGCTGCTGAGGCATCACTCCCGAAGGACCCTGAAGATGCGGTAGGGCAACTGGAGCGAGAGGGGCGAGAGGGGGGTGATAGAGCACAGGCTGATATGATACCTGTTGACTTGGGAATCTCGGAACAGGAGGTAGTTGTACTAGTGAAACAGTCGGGGCGAGGACGAACGAGCGTCTTCTACGCCTCCGTTGGCGGCGGAGCACAATTTCCTGGTGAGCTGTCGTTAATCTTCCTAAGTAGTACATGTAGGCAAAGAGAAGAACGATCAAGATGACTGTAGCACTGGTGATGATACCTGCTTGTTCAGAGGGAGTCAGGCAGTCCCAACCTAAACACTTGTGACCTCGAACGTAAAGGTTCAATATGTCGGGACAGGCGATGCCCACCTGGTTGATAGAAGTAGCGGGGGCCATCGCATCGAAGCTTTCCGGGCTGTGTTATCTGCACCTAAGTGAAAGTATTGGTTGAACCTCGCAAACTTGAGTGGATGAGGAAGTTGGAGAGAAAGTCCTCACAGGGGATGGGTGAGGACGACGAAGGAAATATTTTTCACATGAGTTATTGACGGCATGGAGAAAGAAGAGAAATGAGGTTAGATGCTCCAGGAGGGATATGGTAATCCGAGCTTGAGCACTCATCATTGGCAAAGTTGGCTGACACTGTCCGCCAGCTGCCCAGTGTTCGCCAGACCACCACCCCGGGCCTGTGAGCGATTCAAGTAATATGACTATCTAACTATATAGAAACGTTAGTGTTTGACGCTTGTAAATGAGGGCCTGGAGCGTTAATAGGGATTGTAATGCCGTACATAACGATAGTGATGTTTGAGAAGTAGGAACAGAGGGAAATACACTGCACAGAAACATATCCCTTTCTGACTTATGCAATCTATAAAGAAAGAAAAAAAGAAAATATAGGACATTAATGAGAGCTATAAAATACAAGACAGAATATCCAGTAATATAGAATATTGCTTGTATTTATTTTAGTATTATAAATATAGTAAACTATTATTATCTAGTTTGTATAGGCAGAAACAGTCCTATCTGCAGCAAATCAGATAGAAAAATATACATGCAATGCTATAGTGCTACGGAGTACTGTTAGCTTAAATTTCTAAATTGAAGTTAATTATTACAGAGCCTGACTGTCTCATAGGATCCATGTGATCACCTCAAGCTGGAGATTTCGCCGTGTAAGTCATTGACCAATCAGCGAGTGGCTCTCGCCCCATTGATATGCGTCAAAGTACGTACCGCATTTCAAGACTCGTCTGGGTGCAGCGTCTCAGATTCTCTTTCATCCTGCGAATTTAACAAGACCAAGTTGATACGCCCAAAACTTCCTACGCCATCATCACAGCCCGCAATCCTCTCGCCCGCGTAGACAACATCACACAGACTCGCTCAGATTCTGCGATTGATTATGTCACTTGGCCTTTGAACCACTCGATGAGCTGATCCTCCTTTAACTCGAGGCGCATTGACAGCTCCAAGCGACGCCTTCCTCGAACCTACTTTTTTACTCCCGAACGAACAACACCACTTTCTTATCCTCACGACACTTTTCAACCACAATGTCCTCTTCACAAATAGCCGCCGCGAATGGTGTCAATGGCGGAACACGGTCCGCGCCGGTCAGTACCCGATTCACTGACATCCCTCCCGCCATCGACATCCCCGTGCAAGGTGACCAGGAAGACGAGGCTGTCGAGATCGACCTCGAGGACCTCGTCGACGACCCTACCGAACTCTGTACCCTCTTTGAGAACGAGCGCGCCGCAAAAATCTACTGGATGACCGTCGCTTTAGCTTATGCCAAACAACACAAGATCGATCATGCCATCGAGATGCTCCAGCGAGGCGGCAGCGCCATCCAAAGCAACAGTTCCAACCCGCGTGATAAAGTCAGCATGATCTGTTGCCTATGTTGGATGTATCTGTGGAAGAGCAGAGAGGCTCCCCGTGTCGCTCCCGAGGGCACCTCTGGGTCTGAGGCTAAGACAAAGGAGTATTATCTTCAGCTCGCGACATCCTCCCTCAACGATGCCGCTCGACTCAACCCATCGTTTCCTCCCATCTTTCTCGCCCGCGGCGTTCTCCTCCTTCTACGAGCCTCTTTGCAGGCACCGTCCAAGACTACTGGAGGCATCGGTTCCGAGAAGCACGAGCTCCTCAAGACTGCCGTGAAGTCCTTCGACGATGCCCTGCGAGTCTCCCAGGGTAAAAACATGCTTGCACTGATGGGAAAAGCTCGTGCTTTATTTTCAATGCACAAGTACCCCGAGTCGCTCATGATTTACCAGGATGTTCTGCAAAAGATGCCTGACTTGGTTGACCCAGATCCCCGAATTGGTATTGGCTGCTGTTTCTGGCAGCTTGGCTTCAAGGATGACGCCAAGATGGCATGGGAGAGGTGCATTGAGATCAACCCTGATTCAAAGGTTGCCAACATTCTCCTCGGCCTCTACTACCTGGACGCGAGCGGTCACGTACCTGTAAACAGCGACGAATTCTTGAAGCTCTACAAGAAGGCCATGACAGAATACACGCAGAAGTCTTTCAAACTTGACAAAAACCTCCCCCTTACCTGCTCGACCTTCGCCGGCTACTTTTTGTCTCGAAAGTCGTGGGACAATGCCGACAAGCTGGCGCACCAAGCTATTCAGTACACAGACGTCAATGCCATTGCCAGTGATGGCTGGTACATGCTTGCAAGAAAAGAGCATTACGATGGTGACACGGAGCGTGCGACGGATTACTATCGTCGTGCCGATGAAGCTCGCGGAGGTACTGAGACTGGCTACCTTCCTGCTAAATTTGGCGTTGCTCAGCTCTCAGTTTTGAAAAATGACCTGGGAGAAGCCAAGCTTCGTTTGGAAAAGATGATCCAACAGTCCAAGAACCATGAGGCTATGATTCTCATGGGCACACTGTACGCCGAGGAGGTCTTCGCTAACCAGGTGAGCGATAGCAAGGAGGACAAGTCTGCTGAACTCAAGAAAGCGACCGCTCTTCTTGAGGGCGTACGGAATGCTTGGAAGGACCCGAAGAAGGCATTATCGCCAGATGCCTCAGTTCTCCTCAACTTGGCACGTCTGTATGAGACGGATCATCCTGACAAGGCTCTGCAATGCTTGCAACAAGTTGAGCAACTGGAATTGGACCAGGTCCCGGCATCTGAACGACCTGAAGATGTCACTGATGAGGTCGAGATCAAGGCTGCGCTTCGCAAGTCGCTGCCCCCTCAATTACTTAACAACATCGGTTGTTTCCACTCACAAGCTGAGAAACATGAGCTTGCGAGTGACCTGTTCGAGGCCGCGCTAGGTGCTTGCATGAAGATTGGCGAGAAGGACCCTGAGATGGACACAGATGCCCTGGTATCCACAATCAGCTTCAACTTGGCTCGAAGCTACGAATCTAGAGGTCTCATAGACAAGGCTGTTGAGGTGTACGAAAGTCTCTTAGCTCGACACGACGATTACACGGATGCTCGCGCCAGACTTGCCTATATCAAGCTCAGGAAGAATCCAAACAAGGAAGGTCCCGACGCTGTCGCCAAATTGTACCAGGAGAACAATACCAACTTGGAGGTCCGGGCCTTGTACGGCTGGTATCTGGGCCGAGTTGGCTCAAGGAAACGCCCAGCTAACCTGGGCGAGGATAATGAGTTCCGCCATTTCAAGCATACGCTTCAAAACTATGACAAACACGATAGACACGCTCTGGTGGGCATGGGTAATCTGTATCTCATGCAGGCACGAGAGATGCGCCGTGAATCGGACTCGGAAAAACAAAAACGAAGTGCAACATACGGTAAGGCTGTTGAGTTTTTTGACAAGGCGCTGTCGCTGGATCCAAAGAACGCTTATGCTGCGCAGGGTGTGGCCATTGCTCTTGTCGAGGACAAGAAGGATTACAAGGTGGCACTGGGGATTTTCAACAAGGTCCGAGAAACTATCAGGGACTCCCACCTCTACGTTAACCTGGGACACATATATGCTGAGCTCAGACAATACTCGAAGGCTATTGAGCACTATGAAATTGCGCTTTCCAAAGATGGCAAGGCCAACGATGCAACAATCCTCGCTTGTTTGGGTCGAACATGGTTGAATCGTGGGCGGACGGAACGTGATGTGGATGCACACATTAAGGCGCTTGAGTGTGCTCAGAAGGTCAGTGTCCCCCTCTCACACTTCGTTGTACTTTGTACATATGCTTATTCCTACTCGACAGGCTCTCGAGGTTGCTCCTGAGCAGATGCACTACAAGTTCAACGTGGCCTTTGTGCAAATCCAGCTTGTTACAATGGTCCAAGGATTACCAGAGAATAAGCGCTCGACAGAACAGCTCGAAAAGGCCGCTGAGGGCCTCGAGGCTGCTATCGCGTCGCTGGATGAAATTGCGACGCATCCGCAAACCCCTTACCCTAAGCACGATGTCGAGCAGCGTGCGAACATGGCCCGTAACACCTTGCGTAAACAGCTTGAACGAGCCGTCGGTAAGCAGAAAGAGTGGGAGGAGAAAAATAAGGAGAAAATACAGGCAGCCAAAGAGCTACGAGAGGCCGAGCTCCGTCGCCGCGAAGAAACTCGTCAAAAGGCGTTAGAAGCAGAACGGGAGCGACAAGAAAAAATTAGGAAGGAGCGTGAAGAGATTGCTGCACAAGATAAGGCCCTGGCTGAAAAACGCGCGGAAGAGGAAAGGGCTCGCGCCGAGGCCGAAATGACGACTGATAGTGAGACGGGAGAGAGAATAAGACGAAAGCGGAAAACCGCTCCAAGGGCCTCGGGAGAACCAAAGCCCAAGAGATCAGGAGGAAAGAAGAAGAAGAAGAAGAGTGACCGTCAAGACGATGAGTCCAGAGAAGAAGAGGAACGTACAAAGAAGCGCCGTCGTCTGACAAAGAGAGAATCATCCAAGTTCAAGTCGGCCGAGATTGTCGTTGACAGCGACGAAGAAAACGAGAACGAAGATGATGAGCTCGAGCATGCCGAGAGGAACATCGATCGCGAAGAGACTCCTCTATCTGAGGCTGAGGAGAAGGTTGCCGAGGATGACAAGATGGAGGTTGACAGCGGCGCCAACCAGGAAGGCGAAGACGATGACGAGGAGGAGATCGCTCCGCGCCAACAGCACAAGCGAGCTCGTCGTGGACGTGTCGTTGACAGTGACGAAGAGGACAATGAGGATGGGGATGCACCTGCGCAAGCTTCTGGCGATGAGTCTCGTCCTGCTGCAGATACCAGCATGGCCGACGAAGACGAAGACGAGTAAAAGGAACCACAAGCTGATGATTAAGAATGTAACTTTGCTAATATAAGCTGAAAAGGGGTTTCCTCCCATTGGGCTTATTTGTATCATAAGTTAGACGGTTTTTACATCATGGCGTAGGAATGAATGGAAAGCGATTTTTTCACAATTGGTCATCTAGACTGTGGTGTGCCCCGACAGAGATGATACTTGAGATCAAGTGAATAAATTGTGGTATACAACTAACGTGAATTGACATGTCTTCGCGTGTCGTGGTTCTTCATCTATCCATCGGATGTACGGCTCCTCAGCGGCCGTGTCCCGTAGCTTCAGACTTTATGCATCATTCCGTCTCTTGTAACCTCATTTTTGTATATATACACACATATACATATATATATGAGGTGGCTGGATTTTACATTGCTATTGATGAGCCTTGCACGATTCCTTACTGACAGGAGTAAGGAATTGGCGCAGGTTATGAAGCTGGAGAAACCGGCATGCTTAGAAGGCAAAGACCTGGTCGACGAGCTTGCTGACAGGACGGGCCTTCTTGAAGCCAAGACTCTCTGTTGCCTTCTTGAGACCGCTAATCATGGGAGGAGGACCGCACAGAAGAATCTTGACATCATCGGCAGGCTTGGGAAGATATTTCTACAACATGGTCAGTCGCTGAAAGTAGCAAAGCTGAGCGCGAGAGAACTTACGTCGATCATGTCGGCAGTGACGTAGCCAACGCCACCAGTCCAACCCTCCTCGGGCTTGTCGAGGACGTAGTGAACGCGGATACCAGAGTCTTGCTTAGCGAGAGCGTCGAGGTCCTCCTTGAGAAGAATATCCTGGGCAGTAACGTTGGCAAAGATGAGGTCGACCTCGGTCTTGTCTCCGGCAGCTCGGCCGCGAACGATGGCGCGGATGACTTGGAGCATGGGAGTGATTCCAGTACCGCCAGCAATCATACCAAAGTGTCGAACCATATTAGGAGTGTAGACAAAGGCGCCCTTGGGGCCACGGACCTTGATGGTCTGACCGACGGTGAGAGAGGCCATGTGCTTGGAGATGTTGCCCTGAGGATAAGACTTGATCAAGAGGTCGACGTGGCCGGGCTGGTGGTCACCAGAGATGGGAGTGTAGGAACGAACAATCTCCTTGGTAGTGCCATCAGGTTGGGGGCAAGGAGCGCCAATTGAGATGTGCTGACCGATGGGAAGACCGAGAATGTGCTTGGGGCTAGGGAGCTTGAAGCGGTAGCTATCGTGAGATCAGTATACCGAACAGAGCGAGGACCGGGGGCGGCATACATGGCAACATTGTGAGAGACGATGGTCTTCTCCTCGAGCTCGAACTCCTGAAAGACATCGGGCTTGAGGGTTGTCTTAACCTCTGCGATGCGAGTTCAAGTTAGTCGACATTGACTTGGGGGAGATTTCATCTGGCGGCAACTTACGGAAGGCCATGAAGTTATAAAAGCCGAATGCTACGGCGACGAGAAGAGCCCAATGAGCCCACTCCTTCTTGACGATAAGAGTGCCAACGACGAGGAGCAGGCCAGGGGCGTAGACATAATCGATGTAGTGCCTCGCGAAGAGGGAGTTGTTGTCAGACATGGTGGAGCTTTGCTTTGGAGATCCCCGCCTCGAATACCAACTGGGAGGTGAAGCTCTGTTTATTTGTTGTATTGCTCTCGGCCGAGCAATTGGACCTTGCAAGTGAGCTCGTGTGAGGTTGTACGGAAGCGTGTATGTATATATATACCTAATCCAGGTGCAAGAGGCAGTATTTTGCTTCTGCTTCTACTTGCGCCTTTGCTTTGCGGGGTGCAAAAGAAAGCTGAGGCGCTTGACGGTTTAAAGGAAGAGGATGAGGGGGGGAGCTCTGCTATGAAAAATGGAAATCGAAGGCCGATTTCCGAAATCGCTGATGGCGGATGGAAGATTTTGCTTGTTTGGGAAGGCGGTCAGACGGCGGGGACGGAGAGAATAATTATCGAAGAGTGTTGATAGATATGATTGGTCAGACAATGACTGTTGATACTTAAGGTAAGTTAATGACAGAGTATCACGAGCAGGTAAGACTCTCGGAGCTAAATCATTGCCAAGTTGTCAAGTTGGAAAAAAGAGATGGCAGCTTTATACATGGTAAATGGTAGTACCTGGTAGTATGCCATTTGTTGTGTTGTATTGCTCCTTGTCGTAAATCATGTCCCTCCTATCAACTTATACTCACTCCGTAGATATCACGGTAAAGCTCACCTAATACAAGCTAGTTAGTAGCGTGGACTATACAGTTGTGTCTCAGTGTCTGGGCAGTTTACTTGCCTGCCGTACCTAGTTTGGTGGTGACCCTCTACCTACCTACTTACCCGAGATCTAACTACCTTGGTATTTGGAAGAGGGATATCCTCCTCGGACCTCAAGTGGCCGTCAGAACTACCGTACCTCGGAATTTGTGTAAATTGAGAGATTCCTTTATCATCTCATTACTTAAATTTATCGAGTTAAAGCCTTAGTATCGTTACTCCTTGTGATGGAATTCCTAACGTTATAATATGACCTGCCTTAAATCTATCTAGATTCATGATACCAAATTAAGCCAAATAAAAAGGAAAAGCTCTTGGTACAGTCTTATGTATGGCTTGATGACTACCTAGATACAATGGATTGAAAACAATAACTGTCATAATAATACTTATCACTACTGAGTTAACTTATATTGAGAGGAATTCGAAGGTGCAGAGGATGCTCCTATCAGACAGAGCCTTAGCAAATCTACGAGGTTGTATCTAGGATCAGAGTAAGGGATATTAACGTATAGGTATATAGCCTAATCTGTCGAAAGCATACGTAGTAAAGCGTTAAGAGCGGTAAATTAGAATACCACGACGTATCATCTCTAGCGGAAATCCTATATTACTGAACAGCTCTTCTTCCGTCAGATAGCATCTTGCGGACATACCTCGTTGTTTGGAATTGAAGGTAAGCATTTTATCTGTTGTCTTAAGCGATACTTGAGAGACTACACAGAGCGTTGTAAGATATACCACAAGCCCCATTGAACTCCTAATTACCACTTTAGACATGGAAGCCTTCAGAAATGGAATTCTTGTCGACGATGGGCGAAATTGAACAGGTGGAGGTAACACAGTTGCAGATTATTGTTCGACTGTGTATAGACTTCCAGTAACATTCAATGTTTTAGCGATGCTCCAAGGTTCTAAAATTGTCTAAATATTTGTTAGCGGTTCATGCCGAGTCTTAACTCTCTTGTCGATGTCAGTGTACACTGGACCTCAGTAGCCTCATGGACATGCCATTTCCTAAGCAATAGGAACCTCCTTGACCACATGTCTCTTAAGCTATGCAATTGAGCGGTCAATGGGGGACGGTGAATGAGTTATCCACAACCAAGGGAACTGCCATGAAATAGAGTATCACTACTCAGGTAGATAATGGAGGACAGCAACTTTTATTAGTCTGGTCCCTGGATTTATGTAGCGCAGTAATCGCCCATCAAGCATGGATACCAGTGGGGGCGTTAGTTTTTTTTTTTAGAGCACGCACATCGAAGCCGGCGTCGTTCGTTCGTGTCAAGCATCAAAACCCACATACTGGTACATGACATGATCCATGAGGTGCTGCAGATTGCAGGGCAGGTCTCTCGACAGGGGCCTCTGTGAATGGAAAACTACCTAACTTAAGCTCCTGCAAGTGTAGATTCAACACGACCGTTGCAGTGCTATCCTGTAGCTTCACGGACTCGCCGGTCATTGGCCTGAGAGCAGGGTGACTTTTGCTGACAATCTTTCAGATATTGACGGATGATGACGGTTTTGCCCATGCGATGCCGCGCCGCGTGACGCCAGGCTGAAGTGGCTCGTTATACCGCCAACAGCGAGCTGTATCAATTGTTGCACTGGACGGTCGAGCACATTATCTGCATCACTCAGATATCCAAGCTTCATGCTCAGCTTCTCCTCCCGTGCCATGACGCAAGTTCGTCAACGATTATTATAAGATGGAAGTTCCAGAACGGCCCATCCCTTGAGATACAAGTCGATCGAAGTTCATCATGCTGGAGCTTATACTGAACGAGGTCTAGGGGGCTTGGATGCACGCCAATCGCAAGCTCCATGATGCCCTATCAAGCAAGCCTTGCTTGCCTACCTTACCTACCTACATACTTAGGGACATAGTTAGGCTTGTGGACTGCGACTACGCGGGTTGCAAAAGCTCGTAAGTTGATGCGGCGTCCGGCAACACGGCAGATAAGGATTATGCAGAGGTTTTGCTCAGCACGAGAGCCTGTCAGAGTGCACGACGGTCGGGAGGAGGAAAAAAAAAAGGAGAGTTAGTTATAGGTAACACGAGATCAATGAATACGATGTTGGTATGTCAGAAGGATCAAGGGATCGGTGAGCTAGAGCCAGGGTATTGGGCGGCAGCTCCACCAACTTACGAATACAAGCGCACAAGCCGCAATTCTTGTGCAGAATCTCGTGGCCATGATGGCTTAGGAATTTACTAAATGAAGCTGAGCTTGACAAAGCGAAATAGGCGGTTTTGACGGAAGATAGATCACCTAGTACCTGAGGTAGGGGAGGGGTCGCAGACTTCAAAGTCTCATCAACTACAGTACGTGCCGTGATGTTGAATGATGATGATGATGATGATGATGATGATGAGGCTTATGATTCACCTATGGCAGCTGAAAGTCTGAAACGAGTATGTACTTGTTGATAAATCGGGCCGCGAACACTGACCGTCAATTGGCATTGTCACTTCACATTTGCATGCATTACCAGGGCATGGCAGGGTACCCCGCGCACTTGATGATTGGCCTTGTCGTGGACGAACTCAACATCAAGAGCCGAAATAATGATGGGTTTCAGCATCATCATGGTCCATCATGACCACTCACCACGTCTATCGCCCGTCACGGATGGCAATTATCATCCTTGGAAGAAGCATTCTGGGAGTCATCAGCGACCGAACGTTTTGTTGCGGTTTACAGCTTACACGTAGTAGAAAGTGAGATATGCACAAGAGCGTCTTGGTTCGAGCAGCCATTTCCTGTTTATCTACGGAGTACGGAGTACGGATACAGCACACTCAGTCTCGAACCTTGGACCACGCCATCCATGCCCATGTCTGGATACGCACGCCTTGATTCTTCTCATCCCCGAAATGCCAGGCCCAGCGGGGTCCCGGTAGCCCTGGCCCCTCACCCCTTGACATTTTCCTGCGGCCATACATATTCAGCAGGGCGAGGACTAGTAAATCGCAGGGTGACGAGCGCGCAAACCTGGGTTGGTTCATTCAATTGGCTTTGCCAATCGAGATTTAATCTACTACGCGTTAGTCCTTCTTTGTGTTGGGTGAAAGAGTCCGGTTTTGCAGGGATTTCCTCTTGGAGATGAGGGAGGCTTTTTAGTTTGTTTCTTTTCCATTAGGTAGGTACCGCCCGCCCGTTGGAAATTTGTCAATTAACGTACCTACCTCCCTATAAGTTCAGTGGACAGATCCATTGTGTCCATGGCTGGTCCTGCACTAAAAAAAAAAGACCCGGCCGCAGCAGTCCTTATGACGATGACAATTGATGGGATCCATGGATGTGAGATCCAACCCGACCTCAGACCATACCTTACTACTTACCCATGATTGTATGGACTAACTCAACTACCTTACCTAGTTTATTTTCTTTGCTCTTCCATTTTCCTTCCTTCCTTTCCTTTCGACTTTCGGCTTTCGACTTTCGGCTTTCGACCTTGGAGTCTTTTGTTTGACTTTTCCTCTGGAATTAATCCTAGCCAACCCCTCCCCTTTCTCTCTCTTTCTTTCCTGCCCCATCCTCTTCTAGATCCATCACTATTCCGACGTCTGCCAGCTCCTATCAAGACATCCATCCATACATTATCACCACTCTAGGCACCTCTTTTGTCTTACTTATCATACTCTCCTTTTCTTCGTCTTCAAAAGGCTTGACCTACGACTCTGTCTCTCGCTCCCCTTCCCTTGTCGTCTCCGGGACCACCGGATCAAAAGCTTATACTTACTCGCCTCGTATTGTTGAAGTCTCAAGCCTCCTCCTGCTGGCTCTCGTCTCGACAACTTTTCTCCCGCTCTGCGTTGCTGGGCATCGCCTTTGCCCTCAACCCCCCGTGCTTGGCAGTATATCAACATGCCTGCGACTGTGATCTAGATCTCACATGTTTCTCTGCTCCTTATCGAGCTGGCCCATCTTTTCTGCCTCACAACGACGTCATCTTCAATATTGGTCTCATCAAAGCCTCTGATTCAGTCCCTCGCCGCCGATTATCCGATTGAAATCTCAGCTCGTACCGTGATAACTCCCTCCACGTACGCTCCATTTGCCTCTACCGGCCTTTGCATCCTCATCCTTTTTCTCTTCCTCCTCCCAGGAGTTCTGTCTTGCTTGACTGTCTCCAGTATCTACAGTACATACCTACCCATCAAATACATCTCCGGCCAAACTGGAACTAGTTGTACATGGCGCTCAGCTTCTAAGCACATTCCTCAGCCATTCTCCAACAACGCTCTACCACCGTCAAACCCAAGATATCAGCACTCAGCGACCGATTCGACGCCAGCCGCATCCACATCCACATCCACGTCCCGCTTTGACTCTTGACTCTGACGACAACGCATGCGGGGGCTCCTTTCAGCTTGACTCGTTCAATATTTTGCGACAATTGCATAAGTGTAGTCAAATTCACTGAGACATCTTGACGTCGAGACGACCCTGTCACCCTGTCACCCAGTCCACGGTTCACATCTCTATATCGTTTTCGGCCTCTTTTCAAGGAACCCTCATTTGTTTTCGAATTACGAGTGTTGTGTCGTGTGCGTCTCCCCCTGACGGCATGCTCGCCATCTATACATACTGAATCATTTCTCCTTCTCTGCTGATTTGGGGAACTATAATCCTCGAGCCTTGAAAGCCAGCGACAATATTGTGGTAGTTTCGTCCAGGAGTTGTCAACATGAACGCCGAAAAGTGGAAGAGGAGGACTCTTCCCACCCTCAAGACCCCCCCTGTACCAATTCCTACCGATGGCAATAAGGGATTCGATAATGTCGACGGAAAGAAGCCACGCGTTTTCTCGAAAGCTCTTCGTTCTCTTAGCAGTTCCTCGATGGAATCCATGTCACAGAGCCCATCTCGAAGCTCCTCCTCCATTCGACGTCTACAGAAGACACATTCAGGGTCAGGATCCATGATTGACAGGATACATCGTCGAGTATCGATAGCTTCACCCACGAGCGCATCCGCTCCGGAATTCCAATCAGTTACTCCCGAAGTCCCCTATTCCTCCATGGAGCTTATACAATACGGACCACTGAAGACTGATGTCTCGCTTCTCAAAGCCCGGGCCGAATATCTAGTTCTTACAGATACCTGTTTGATCAAGTTCGGGAGTGTGGAAGGAGCCAGAGCTGCTTTCCCACAAATAAAATCGGGCAGCGGGACACTGAAGCCCAGCATTGCTCATCACAATTCTCACAAGTCGTCTTCCGACGTGCGGATAGAAATACCCTTGCAATCCATCGTTGGCGTTTTCAATGAAGAAGGTTCAAGTCCTCGATTTGGCATCGAGATATGGTGGTTTTCCCCGTGGCCAAAACTTGCGTATTCCAAGGTTCACCTATTCTTCATGTTGCCCAAGGACCGGGATGACTGGCTGGCCAGTATTCAACAAGCTTGTAGAATGAGCCATAGGCGAGCTCCTTCTCTCTCCTTGATCCCTGGCAATTTGAAAGCGAGAATCAACCATATTGTGGAAACCACTGAGCCAGACTCGAATGCCAATGCCGCCAAGATATTGACTTTTCCCGTGGTCAAGCGTACAATAGGCTCGCCTCAGAAGGCCAATTCTGCTGATGAGTCTCAGCACTTTGTGGAAGGCTCGTCCTTCTACATCGTCATTGGGCCAGCCATGTTATATTTCCTCGAGGTTCTCAAGGCAGGTTATGCTACTACCCCTGGTGACCTGCGCGTAAAGGTCCAGTCCTACGGTACAGTCTCACTCATTCGATTCCGAGCGTCTGTTGCGTCACACGAACAAAGGTTTGTGATGAGCTTCCGGTAAGTCCCACCACACACCATACTTCATCACTCCACATTCTAATGTAGGGCTAGGTTACCACTGGGCCGTGAGAACAGACTCGAGCTTGCTAGTGTACATTACAGACATATTATCGAGGCAATGACTAAAGTCGACCGAGAATTGAAACCCATGTGGCCACAGCATTTGCAAAAGGCAATCTTCGATATCAAAGGCCTTCCTCCGCCACTTCAGTTGACATCTGGAAATGATTTGGGAGGCCTCGAGCGAAGTTTGCACGCCTATTGCGGTGCTTTCAAGGTTCAGGTTCCAAGATGGACCATCGAATGGAACACTCCCTCTCAGCCCGCATTTCGCCTTTTACCTCCTGGCGCACAACCATATTCTACATTACAATTACTTGCACTATTCCGAGCTTTGCGTTATAATAGTTACTTCAAGGAGCTCTCCTTCCGCAATATCGATCTATCAGGTATCGCAGGAAAGAAGGATTATTCCCATTTTGGCGACACTATCGCCTACACATCACTGAACGGGATCAAGATATCTGAAGAGCATTATGACATTTTAATGCAGTCTTCTGTTCTCAGTCAAGAGATGCATGCCCTGGCATTCTCCTCGGAATCGATCCGAAGTATGGATCTGAGAAATATTCTTGGCCCACGAAGCACCATTGGCCGCTCCAAGGACCCTGAGGGCGCCCGGAGAGTCAGTTCCGAGGTTCTTCGACCCATTCTTCTGTTGCTGAAGCGTCAAGCGTGTCTTTGCCACAGCATCACCATGTCTGGCAATCTCATTGCATCAAGTGATATTGAGGAGCTGGCAAACTTACTCGTACTTGATGAGGTGTACATGAAGAAACTCGATCTATCTAATTGTGGACTTGGCGATGAGGGTCTTACTACACTCTGGGCCGGAATTCCAGGCCAGGGCGCCAATCTTCAGCATATCGATACGTCCGAAAATCAAGGTACAGTCAAATTCGAAACCATCCGAGACTCGCTTAGTCAACTACGAGCCATAAGAAAACTGAACATCGCCGGTAACACTCGACTCCCGTTTGACATTCCTTTGTTTGAGGATCATGTACTGAGTTCATGGAGTCTGGAGGAACTTGACTTATCCGGCATTTCTGTAAGCCGACATAGATTCCATGCATGGACTCCGCAACTAACAGAAGTCGAATAGCTCAATAGCCCAACTGTGGAAATTCTGACTGCATATCTGGCGTCACAGAATTCCGAAAACCTCAGAGTGCTTCGTCTGAGCAAATGTGGTCTGACTGGTGCTCAGATAGCCCAGATGTTCTATGCCATGGGCCAGGCTCGACAAATTACATTGTACATCAACGGCAACCGCTTAGATGAGGGCATAGATGATTTGTGTGCGGTCATCAGCGAATGCTTTGGCCCTTGGGGACTATTCGTGCAGATGGTGGAGTTTGCCTTGGAAGCTAACTACATCAAACTTTTGAAGGCATTAACGGCCAACCGAACCATTGAATGCCTGAGTCTGGCGGGTACTGCTACCCCTGACTCGGCCAGCGAAACGGCCTGCAGAGCTCTTTCGGATCTTTTCTCTCAAAACCACACGATTAGGTTCCTTGACCTCTCTGGATTTGATGCCAAGCTGGATGAAGGCCGTCTTGGAAGAGAATTCTCCAAGGCTCTGAGTGGACTAAGGTTCAACACACGGCTGGAGCACCTTCGCGTGCGAAGCCAAATGCTGAACGTGAACATCGGAGACCTGGCTGAAGCCATCTCTGCTAATAAAACCCTTCACAGTCTTGACTGTGAGGGCAATGATTTCAATCTTTCTAATTTTAGACATCTCGTCCGACATTTGAGTGATAGTACGACGATCCGCTACTTCTCAGCTTTCTCGGATCGCGATCTCTCCCAGACAATACAAAAGTCGGTGGACAACGCCGTGGCTACGGCGACCTCGGCGCGCAGACAATCTATGATCTCCAAACTGCGTCACGAAAAGGTGCCCCAAAGTATTAGTGAGCCTCTAGCACAGCAGCTGCGAGATGGCTGGGAAGACGCAGTCCGAACCCAACAAGAGGTTCTGGAAAGGAATCAACTCTTGTTCGAAGGAGGCGAAGATGGTCGTTATGACTCAGGCCAAGATGGCTATATGTTATGCGATGGTGAAGAAGATTTCTCTAAATCATTTGGCGGTTTAGCTCTACGGGCGTTCGAATCCAAGAGGGCTATGACTCGTCGCGCTTCCAACCCTTATCTGAACAATAAGAGAGCCAGTATGATCTCGTTGGGTCCGGCTCGTTTGGTCAGCGCCGAACCAGGTGCCAGAGTCACAAGGTCTTGGTCAAGATCTTACTCAATTGTGTCCAGCGAGGGGGGTATCAGCGCTGCAGAGAGTCCAAGCACAGGATCAGCGATCCCGACACCTCCTGAGCCCGAGAGCCCCGTAGAGAAGGAGTATCTGGCAGAGAATCAACAAGACGGGAACGAAGAACCCCTCGATTACGAATACAGCTTTGAAGATCCGCATGATCCTGACTTTGGGCTTGAAGTGCGAGCCCATCGACGATTCTGGAGTGATGAAGCTGGCTGCATCGAGGAAGAAGAACATGGAGTACAGTTTGAAGAACGGCACAACTGAGATGAGGACAACGAACTCTAATGGACAATTGAGTGCAGAGAAGGTGGCATTGTGGCCGACTCTATTCCGATCATTCCGGAGTTCTTTTTGTGATGTTTTTTAACTTGGGATAAGGGGGCAGGCGTCTATCAGTTTCTGGTATGATTGATGGCTGGTGTTTCATGCAGGTTTTGCGTATAAGTTACTCTTGATACCCTTCGCTAGTTTGAGTTTTTAGATGAGCCGAGTTCAATATCAGTCTTTATTTGTCTCAGTTTAAGCTACCTTTTTTACTATGTATTTGCAATGATGGGTTATGCATGTGCCCTATGTTCAATGCGATGCATATATCGGTACCTAAGATAACACAATAAGCGTGCCCGACTCAACCAAACCTACGTAGGTACCTACCTAGATAAGTTAGGGAGAGGCGGCCAATCCCTGTCGCTCCCAGGAGAGTCTAAGCCACCCCAAATTGCATAGGTTGGTTCATTCCCCTGCAAAAGCCCACAGATGCCTTGGCAGGCCACTAGAAACGCTCCAACTGCAGTCTCCATTTGGGGACAACTCCACTACCTAGAAACCTACAGCGACCTGGCCAGGCGCGAGACCACGACGCTCGTCATCACATCCAATACAAAGCCACTCACTCATTCTCACTCCTCCATCATCACGGTTCGTGGATGTTCTCTGTCCACTTCACAATTACCATCTGAGGACCGTTCAGTCCTTTAATATTGTATCTCGCATACTTTTATTGTATTTATTTTTAACTTACAACCCTTTCCAGTGGAGCTTTCACGCTCCTGAGAGCTCCAGTCTTGGTTCCTCACAACCCCCGAATTTAGCGCCTCCTCGAACCTCCCAGACGAGCTTTTGTCCGTGGTCTTGCGAAGGACTCAACCCGTAATGTATTCCAACTCGAGCGCCTTCCTAGGCGGCAATAGCCAGCGTCCTGGCGGCCAGCAGCAGCAATATGGCGGAGGATCCTTTGGTAATCTGGGTGCTGGCCAGCAGCCTGGTCAACCCAGCCCCTTTACGCCTCAACCTACAGGCTTTGGGCAAGCACCTCTGCAGCAGCAGTATACGGGCTTCCCAATGCAGGGTCAGGGCCTACAGCCGCAGCAGCCCCTTCAACAACAGTTTACGGGATTTCCGGGACAGCAGCAACAACAACAACAACAACCCCAGCCACAGCAGCAGAGCTTCCAGACAGGTGCTCCTGCCATGCCGTCGATTCCGCCTCAGTTCCAGCAACAGTTACACCAGCAGCAGCAGCAGCAGCAGCCCACTAGCTTCTCCGCCTCGCCTCAGCAAGCTTCTGGGTCTTCAAACGCACCACCGGCGCCGATGAAGCCCCATGCTACCGGCTTCACCGAGATGGCCGCGTCTTTTCAGACTGGCGGTACTGCGAAGCCACGAGGTCGACGACAGGAGAAGTCGCAGCCCAACAAAATCCCCAATATCCGTCTCTCCTTCATCACAGCCCAGGACCAGGCCAAATTCGAAACCCTGTTCAAGTCTGCTGTCGGAGAGGCTGGCATGACCATGTCAGGAGAGAAGGCACGGGATCTGCTTATGAGGTCAAGACTTGATGGCGACTCCCTATCGCACATCTGGTAAGAAGAAATCTCTTCGGGGCGTGTTATTCATTGTATTTGCCCTTAGTGCTGACAAGTCTTAGGACTCTTGCTGATACCACCCGTGCTGGCCAGCTCTACTTCCCCGAATTCGCACTCGCCATGTACCTGTGCAACTTGAAACTGACTGGCAAGCAGCTGCCGCCTAACCTGCCCGAGATCATCAAGAACGAGGTTTCGAGCATGGTGGATATCATTAGCTTCAGCGTCGCTGACGAGAGTGCTCCCGGAGCCAGCTCTTCCTCTGCTCCTGATATCAGAACCAACACTGCCACTCCACCGACCATTCAGCAGCCGCAACCTCAGCCTCAAGCCGCAAACGCACAGTTGCTTCAAGCGCAGATGACTGGGTTCCCAGGACAGCAGACAAATTTCGCTCAGCAACAGGGTCTCCAAAGCCAGCAAACAGGGTTCCCTGGGATGGCAAACAACCCTCAAGCCACAGGTTACAGCGGTCCCCGTCCCCCGATGCCCACGGGATTTGGCCAGTCGCTCGCTCCTGGGCCTGCAGATGGTATGGCTGCCCCTCTGAATGCTCAACCTACAGGACGGCCTGGCCAATGGGGTCTTGTCAATGCTCCTTCTACAGGCCTGCCTAACATCGATGCTCTTCAAGCCCAGATGATGCCTCAACCGGGCCGAGAAGCTGGAAACTTCACCACTCAGGGACTGCGAGGAAACGCTGTTATCCCCTGGGCCATTACAAAGGAAGAGAAGACCCGATATGATTCTCTTTTCAAGGCTTGGGATGGCCTTGGCAAGGGGTACATCGGCGGTGACCAGGCTATCGAGATATTTGGTCAGAGTGGACTTGAGAAGCCCGACCTTGAGCGAGTTTGGACTCTGGCTGATCACGGTAACAAGGGACGTCTGGATCTCGACGAATTCGCCGTTGCCATGCATTTGATCTACAGAAAGCTAAACGGTTATCCATTGCCTAACAAGCTTCCCCCTGAGCTTGTCCCTCCTTCGATTCGAAACTTTAGCCAGTCCATCGGTACCCTCAAGTCAATGCTGCACGATGAATCTGAATTCCGCACCAAATCAGGTGCCGCTCTACTTCCGCAGAAGACTGGCGTTAGCTATATGAAGAATCGCTCATTCAGGGGCGCACCTGCTGGAGCCGTCGCTGGTCGGAAGGATGCTACAGTCTTCAAGAACGAAGACGAACAGTTTGGATATAGATCGAGCGCTCGTCGCAGGGTCGGCAACAACTCGCCTCGTCCCGAATTTCCTGCTTCTGTCGCCTCGAATGACGACCTGACCTTGGATCAGCTCAGGAAAAAGATTAAGGAGAAGGAGGTTCTCCTTGATGCTATGGATTTCGCAGATGAGAAGAACCATGAAGAGGACGACATCCTCGACCGCCGTGACCGCCGTGAGGCGGAGGAGCTCTATCGCCGCATTCGTCGAATCCAAGAGGATATCGACTCTCATCCCGATGCTGCCCTTGCAAGTGGAGACTCCGACGCTGAGCGAAGAGCTCTCAAGCGCCAACTTCAAAATCTTACTGACAAGGTTCCCGAACTTGCTTCGCAGGTGCGCAGAACTGAGAAAGCTATCATGGATGCTCGCTTGGAACTGTTTCGTATTAAGGATGCCAAGGCTCACCCTGGCAGTAGTGCTCCTGTTGTAGGAACAGGACCTGGCGGTACAGTAACTGAGTCGGATCGACTCAAGGCCAGGGCCAAGGCCATGATGCAGCAGCGAACTGCTGCATTGACCGGCAAGAAGGTTGATGTCGGCACTGAGGATCTCGATGCGCCTAAGCGCCTCGAGGAAGAGAGCATCAAGGTAAAAAATGAAAAGGAGAGTAACGAGCGTATGGTTCGTGATGTCGAGGAAAGCGTTCGCGACTTTGCGCACGGTATCGAGGACAGTCTCAAAGAGGGTGGCCGAGACAACACTAGTGAGCACGAAAAACGCCGCTGGGAGGACGCACTCGGTGTCGAGGATGAGGTTCGAGACTTTATCTTTGACCTTCAGCGTGAAAGCCGCAGCGCTCGACTTCGTGCTCAAGACAAGCGACCCGCCCGGGCTTCGGCAAGCGCTGAGGAAAGTCGGCCGGAACGTGTCGCTAGTCCTAGAGTCGAGAGCCCCGTATCGACCTCTCGTACGGCAACTCCTCCTGCTGGAGGCTCATATTCTTCATACAAGACCCCTGAGGAGCGAGCTGCTTTTATTAAACAGCAAGCTGAACAGCGAATGGCTGAGAGGTTGGCCGCCCTCGGTATCAAGGCCCCGACAAAGTCCGGCGAGACAGCTGCGCAGCGCATCGAGCGAGAACGCGCTGAGCGAGCTGCGAAGTTACGACAAGCGGAGGAAGAGGATGCCCGTAGAGAAGCTGATCGCCAGGCTCGTCTAGCTGAAGAGCAAGGGATCCCACCTCCTGCACCTGAGCAATCCAAGGCGGAGGCCAAGAGGCCTCCCCCTCCCCCTACGCGACACCGTGGTAAGCCAGAGGCTGATCAAGAGGCTGCAAAGAAGGTGGAAGAGGATGCTGCCGCTAAGCGGGCCGAAGAAGCACGACTTGCCCATGAGCACGAGCAGCAGCAGCGCGAGACGCAGCAGATCGAGTAAGTGTCGAATCTGGAGGGCCACATAATGATTTGCTAACCCCGTTTTTAGAGAAGACGCAAAGGAACAGGAGGACGATCTTGCCAAGGAACGTGAGGCTTCTGAAGCTCGTCTGAAAGCCCTTGAAGAACAAGTGAGACAAGGCAAACTTCGCAAGGAGGAAGAGAAGAAGCGGAAGAAGACCGCCATGGCCGAGGCCAAGGAGAAGGAGGCCAAACTTGCGGCGCGGCGGGCAGAGATTGAGGCTGCCCGTCAACGGGAGTTAGAACTTCAACGGCAGCTTGAAGCTATGGAAGACAGTGATAGCTCGTCCTCGGATGAAGACGCAGGTCCTCAGCAAATCACTCCTCAAGCTTCTACGCCCACCAGGAGCGACAGTCAGGTAGCCAACCAAGAGCTTGACACGAAGCCATCACCGCCCCC
>VYWZ01001209.1:0-36745 GCA_008711595.1 Fusarium xyrophilum | reverse complement strand
TCTTTACCTATTACTTATATAATCTATTTTTCTCTCATATAATTATAGGGGCATTATCTTACTTATAGAAATATATAAGAGGTGTAAGTCTATTATATTTTGGGTTTTGAAATAGCAAGCCCTATAGACTTCCGTACCCGCGTCGGTAAGGGCCCCGGTACAGCTTTATTCCTTATATTGGCATACCCCGCTAAAACCACTCAATACTATTGGAGAAACACCTTATTGTATTTTTGTGATTAACAGGTAATATTACAGAAACACTTAGTTAGCTACAGTAGGCAGTGTTCCTTCCTATCCCCTTGGCTGTGCGAAGGCTAGAGTAGATAATGGTAAACAGAAAGCCGCCAGGTAGGCTTACTTTCTATAGGTTGGTAGGCAGGCAATAAGTGGGCTTGCTTCCCATTACAGGCGGCAGGTGGAGCTTCTTCTTGTAATACCCATTAGCAACAGCTAGTAGGTCCTGCAGCTAAGAGCTTGGACAGAGTGATGCTATTTGTATACCTAGTCTGCTATTGGCCGCGTATCGTAAGGCTGGCATTCGATGCAACGACATGTCGTGGTATAAGCGAGTGACTGCAATAGATAATCTCAACGTATGAAAGCTCTTGCTGTATATATTATAATAGAATATGAAGCTCTAAGCTGCAGTTAATATGCCATCTTATCTACTACCTCCTTGCATATTGCCCTCAGAAAACTTGGCTAAACATCCCCCTTAACCATGGGTACCGTTACGGGCACTGGGCAGTCCGGAAAAGGTAGGAATACCCAAGCTTATCGATCATGAAATCCTAACCTTTTACAATGGGCAATTCAAACGATTCCAGCCCACCTACCGGAACTGCTCAGCCTGCTGGAACTGTCGGTGTCCATGAGCTCATCACGGATGATGATGTTCGCAAACAAAAATGAACGATTGAAACAGACTGTATATAGTGAATAGTAACCTTTATAGTAAACACCTAATCTTGTTGTGGTTTAAATGGCATTACTATTGATATACAAGACACGTTTTGTGTTGTTGACAGCGTGGTGCCCTGTTCGAGTATTAACCCACGGTCAGCCTTCCAAGCAATCCTACTTTCAAACTTAGAACTGCTGAGTTCTCAACTGCTTAACGATACAAACAACTGCTCTTTTGGTGTGGCAGTTGGTATGATAGTCTGCAAGCTCGGCCTTTCCACCCTTAGCTGGCCACGATATCGAATGTAGGCCTTTTGCCTTAATATGTCTGTTCGGCGTAAAACATCAGCCCGTACCTATCTACTCAGCTTCAATCTATCGAGACAAGCCAACGCACTTACGAGGTCATTGATGGCTTGGTCGGCCACGGGCAAGTGAAGCTCATTAGACCATTCATACTGAATGATGCGTGTATTATGTCGCTCGATACGATTGCAAATCTTCTTTTGCTTGTCCGCTTCGGAAGCCTTTCGTTGGAGGTCTGGTAGAATATTGAATGACACGTAACCCGAAATACTGATGTTAAGAATGGCAGGATACATCTTGTCCAGCTCTGTGACACTGGCCAGGCCTGAGTCGTCTTGATTAGGTGCTGAGAAATCTTGCCATGACTGAGGCGCTTCTGCTTCGATCTGACAGCGTGGAATACGGAAGTCTCCAGAGGTACTGGGTAGAGTAGACACGCAATTCCGGGTTCTACATGTCCGTTGGAACAACTCCAAGTCGCATAAAGTCCCAACTCTAGTTTTCAGAGCCCTCTGTATAACGTCCAGCGTATATTGAGGGCGCAGCAGTTGAACTAAGAAGGGGATATAAAAGGCTATGGAAGCTTGGATTTCTTCTCTGGGTTCAATTTTAATTTCTGATGACTTTGAGAATAATTCTTCGAAATTCCTCGTTGTCCAGGGGCGAAGCCTTGATAAAGGCATATCTAACGGACTGGTTAATTACTGCAAGCAGGGAAAGAGATGACGTGGATACTAACTCCAAATAACCAGCAGCTCAAAAGCGCGATGTTCCAAGCCGGCATAGAGACGATCAAGCAGCCTGATTAGGCTGAGTACTGAAGCTCTGTCTCTGCGGTGGGTTTGGGAGCTCATACAGCTGGTGTATACATTGTCGTATTTCAGAGTCTCCTCCGCTTGTCCGGTATCTAAATAACCACAGAAGCGGCAATAATAACCAGCTTCTGCCAGTCTTGCAGCTCTCGTTGCTCCCACTCTTCCAGACATGTAACTTTATCGAGAATACTCTCTGGGGCGGCCAAACCACATTCTAATCTACGGCTTTGCCATTGCTCCTCGGTCCGAAGCACTACGTAAGAAGGCGGCTGTCGTTTTGGTGTTGGGAATGCAGGGTTCTCTATCACAACACGGAGGTCGCGTTCGCCAGAGAACTCCTCTGGAACTGGATAATGAGACATTCGGTTTGACGTTAAAAAAAACAAGTGCGTCCAAATGCGTGTGAAGTTGAGAAGCGGAGAGCACTAAACCTAGTCTGGACATGGAGTATCATCTAATCCGGATCCACTGTGACGAAGTGAGGTACGGTATAATACTACTGGTCTGCTCCTTGCGCTCGAAATACCCAAAAAAGATTTATTGACTGAACTTATCGTCCAACATATTCTGTGCTTTCTCCCTCAAGGGACCGGGTGGTAGCCGGCAAAACCTCACCCACGCATGACAAAACTGCGACCTTTCTCCGTATTCATAATGGGAGCGAGCCAAAAACTTGATACAACCACAACCGTCTTTTTTGTCATCCGAAACTCCTACGATATCTTTCAATGTAACAAAGAAATAATCGTTTTCCAGATCCACAACCTCAGCTGGGTTTTCATATGCCACCGCAACACTCGCTACTGGAATCTGTTCGCATATTGGACAAGGCGGGAGTCTCTGAACCCCCCTGATCGATACAGGAGCCGCAGAAAGAGTGACCCTTCTTGAACAGAAGATGCGGTGGGGCCGCAGGTCAAATAGGTGTCTGGGACGTTTTTGAGGCAAATAAGACATACGTCCCAGTCAAACTGGAGAATCATCTCGCGACATTTCTCTTCGTGTCGCTTGGCACAGCGATCACAAACAACCTAACATAAGTTTATCAGCGGCACGTCGGTTGATAGAGCAGAACTCATACTCCACGGTAGCCATCGGGTCGCCCATTTTGGCTCTGCGTCACGATCGATCTCGTTAAGGCAATCCCAACACTTCAACCCCATGTTCGAGGGTTTTGTCCTCGCCCTTCGAGGGTACTGGAGAGACAGCATGAGTCCTTGGCAGATTCGATGGGAGAAGATGATGGGAGAAGATGAGAGAGAGAGAGACGGACGAAGAGACGGGGGATTCCCGTCCGTAAGTACCTGAGTCCTGAATGAGGGAAAGCCTGAGGCATTCGTAATGCAGCGATCAGTCATCACATGGCTCCCTCATCTCGCCGGTCATCACGACGTTGGTCCTCTCCGCTCCCTTATAAGACGTCATGGTTGGCGCCAGGGTCATGTCGGAATCAATTCTCACGAATCAAGTTCTCTTAATGCCCATAAAGGGGCTTCGTCTTTGGACGGTCTACATTGCAGCGGCCACTCCATTGACTCTAGTTGCTGACCATTGCGTTAAGGCTCCTTGAGTATGAATGACCAAAGGACAAGAGGGGTGGCTAGAGAGCGAGCGGCGGTAGGAGCCGCTGAACAGGCCCCTGCCAGATCTCTTTCGGTCTATGCATCCGCGACTAAGAGCTAGTGTTCTTATGTAGGCTTCATCAGCCTGCCATCTTGAAATCCCCATGCCCAGCTCCTTGGCCATCTATGTTCTGTGGCGACTCTGCAGTAACGAGACTCAGACTATCTGCATTCTAAACTGGCCCTCCTTCAATTCTAATAGCTTCAACTTGATTCGGTGGCTTTCTCTTCTTAACGAGACAGCAAGACCTGCTGGGCTTTGGGATGGTTCTAACACCAGAACTAGTATCCTCTTAAGACAAAAGAATAAGACCTCGAAACCGAAAAATTGAAACAGTACGATAAGTATTGAGGATCGGAAGGTTTGACAATGTCGACATTTGTTATCCTGCTATAAATAGGGAGAAGAAGGACCGTCGTTCTACATTGAAAAGGCTTTAACAGAAGTGTTGGGAAGACCTCTGCGAACGTCGATGTTGTTCATTGTCTTTCGTTGGGGCACAATTGGTGTACGGCTTGACGTGACTTCCTAGGAAGTCGCGCTGCAAATGTACCAAAGGGATGCTGGGCAGGAGTGGTAGAGAAGCATATGTGTATTAAGACGGAAACCTAATACTAGAGTTGTCCTATGTACCTAACCTTTCTTCCAGCGCCAACAATTTGACTACACTGCCTGCTTATTTGGAGAACCCACGACCAGGGGTTTGCATCGCGAAGAGCGCAGTAAATGGTTCCGGATCGCGCTGCCTCAATGATATGCCACCTCATACTAGAGACCGTCTTCCTGACAGAGCTTCGAAACGACCGATCCCGTAGCTCATTCGATCCTGGGTCATTGAATGCTATGACGTCTGCAAGGCGACGAAGACGAACCAGAGGAAGGCCATAGGCAGCCGCGGCATATGACTGCTGACCTCTCAGGCACTTATCCATATAACTTGACATATCAAAGATATTCCTGTTGAACTCGACCCAGTGAATGCCATCTACATTCTTGCGCCTATCAATAACCCACTTGTCGAGCAAGTCAAGATTTGATCTCCTTAAGAAGGGACGGTAGATGTCGCTGAAGTCAATAAAGAAAGTATTGTCATCGTCTAAGCGTCGAAGGGTCGGTGCCATGGCATCTGCGCGGTGGAACTCAAACCCTCTGTCGCGGTACTTTTGAATGGCTTTTTCAATAGGTATCCTAGCACTGTCTAAGGAGAAGCTCGACTCCCATCGGACTGGGTTCTTGGAGCTGGCGTGGCAATAGTACATATGAGTTGCACACCATCCACTGATGAAGCACTGTACATGACTGGCGTAGAAGTCTTTGATGAAGGATAGGCAGCTCCTGATCCCGGAGTGATGACACCCTACGATTAGCTGAACTGGTTGAGGCCCCTCCTTTGTTTGAATAGTTCCGCGAATCATGCTGAAGGGCTGTCCAGATGATGGATTCAGATACGTGGCCGCGTGCTCAGCAGGCTGCTGCTCGTGGGTTTCACCTGGTTCAAGTGAAATGCCACCATCAGCTTTCTGGGTAACTATGTATGTGGCTGGCAATTCGCGCCCCCGAACTTGCTGGAAGGCAGACAAGACTTCATATAACGTCTGTCCCATCAGTCCTGATGCTTCTGCTGGTTCCATTCCCGATACCCAGGAGAAGAGGGATTCCAGAACAACTCGTTTGATCTCCACACTACCATGCTGTGATATGGCAGACGTGATAGCGTCACCCTCAAGATCCCAAACAACTCCACATGTAGAAAGAGCGGAGATCATGTCTGCGACTGATTCTTTGTAGCCAGGGACATAAAAGTCCCAATCGGACTCAGCAGTCGCTGCACCAGGGATGAAGTAGTCAAGAACTCGATGAACTGCGCATTATTTATGATACTAGTAGCGTTAAGCACCAGATATTCACTTTAGCCTTTTGGTGTTTGAGTAGATACTAGTAACTCTGATGTATTGATAATTCATTTTTAGAGCATGTTGGCTGCTATACTAGTAGCGTTGACTTACATTGTATCCACTGCTATTTCTGCTCAGAGCGGTTACCAGTAACGGTGTGGTTATCGTTTGAACACATTTCATAGCACACTTGAACGGGGTTAAAATTGTGCAAAAGATCCATCTACCTAATAAAGTACAAGCACTCAGTTTCATCAATGAAAGTCAAACACATGCTGCAACTGCATCACCCTAGTCCTCAGCTCTCCCTGTAACCCAATACTCCCTCACCATCGCGTTCCCCCTGGTGTTCAGGTTCCCAGTCCACACTGTAATCTTCTGACTTCGCTCGCTTGGATGGAGGTATTTCCTCGTCCTCTCCCCTTTTCTCACCAGTGATCACTGCTCCTTGGATATACCAATCCCCAGCGTGAACCATTCTCACGTGCTGGATCCAATCATCATTACCGCCCTCAACAAGATATTTGTGCTGCTGTCGAGTGCATTCGGGGCACCAGAAAGGTATACAAATCTTTTCCAGGTGATTCCTGGAATGTGAGAAGAAGCCTCTCGGCGTAGTAGTTTTGACACCCGAAGACTGAGACAATATGTAATTTCGAAGGGCTGGTGATAACTGTCCTGGAGAATGCTGTCAGAGCTCGCTGTACTGAAAAGACAATGTCACGTTACTCACCGTCTAGCTTACCAGCTACTCCCACTCTGAGTGAGTACATCCGCACGTCACCACGCAAGCCCATCACCACAAGACCCCGCTGCCAGATTTCCAGAAGTCGCTGGGAAGAGGTATTGATTACTTTCTTGCTGTGAGTTTCTTTACGCCATGGTACTTTCTCATAGATAACTTCGTCGTTTGCAAACTGGTGATTACTTGGGAGCAGCTCCTCTAGAGTATGATATCCTCCACAAAATGCGTTATCGGAGAAGGCTTTGGCCAAAATAGGACTGAGGATGCAAAGTTGCTTGCAGGGCACAAACGGGATAGAGAATTTGAGTCTATGTATTGTGTTAGTAATATCCAACGGCAGGGGGTCTGCATGAACCTGCCTATCCCTCTGATCTCTGCGAATTTTGAAGTTCTTCTGCTTGACATGATGGATGGTGATTGTGGCAACAAGGTTTGCTTTCCCCGTCACGGGGTGTCTGACACGGGCGATCTCAACGTCGCTATACTCTAACTGAAGAACGCTTTTCGACCGCCAAGCAGTGGAGGGGAGTATAATCAACCCCTGGGCTGACGAGGTGCCCAGGTTATCCGGGCGTGTAGTCGGCGTCTGAGATACGGTAGGCCGAGAAAGGCTCCACCTTTTCCGTACCGTTCAGGACCGTTTGTATGGGGCTCCTGGCCTATTGCCGGCGTCGGGGGGCGTACCGCTCAGGACGATATATGTGGGGCTTCTGGCAAACCGCCGGCTTCGGTGCAACTTGATAGGGGATAAACGGAAAAACCTCGGGCAAACAAACCCACAGTATAATGTCTTCCGTAGTATAGTGGTCAGTATGCAAGCTTGTCACGCTTGAGACCCGGGTTCAATTCCCGGCGGGAGAGATGCAGCCATCTGCGATACGCAGATTATCTTTTGGTTGTTGGCGTATGTACTTGACTGACCTCATTCATCATCACTGTTTTGCATTATAGGACAACGATGAGCAAGCAGCATCGTAACGTTTTGATTTCGAGTCTAGCTAATAATAGTGTCTTTTGCCAACTAACCCATTACTCTGAATTAAACCATTCTGACGGATTGTTCTCCTTTGGGGGATTGCTCTGCGCAGGAGTGCTGTGCTGCTGAGTAGTGGAAAAAGGTACTAAAATAAACTTAGTAAAGAATTCCATATTGTTATTATTTAGGATCCAGGTCCTGAGTATTTGTTCCTCTCCTACGGGTGCGTAAGAAGAAACGTGGATCAGAAATGCAAGTTGAAGAATCATGTTCATTCTTGAGATAGGTAACTAGGATAATGATGACTCGCCAATATCCAAAATGACCTGGTAAGTCCCTTGACCATTCAAAAAGACTCATCGCTAATACCCAAATCGTAGCATGCTTATATCCAAAAACCATGTCACCAACATCTTAGAATCGCCACCTGTGACCAGGGTGCTTCCAGTCCAAGTTGGCAACCTCCTCGGGTGAGAGGCCTGCAAGCTCCTGCTCGACGCTCTTCTTTTCGCGTCGGTTGTTGTCCCGCTTCATCCAGAAGTAGCCGGAAATGCTGAGGATGAAGATCATGCTACCAGTGGCGCAGTTGAGGCCATTGCCGATGGGAAAGTTGGGGGCGTCCTTGACGAGGTAGGACCAAGTTGCGATGAGACCACCGATGTTGCCAAACATGACCTGTTTAGTGTCAGAGAGGATATACTGATGCTGATGGGAGGGAAACCTACGTTCATGCCGATGGCGCTGCTTCGTGCGGTATCACTGACGACGTTGGCGCTGATGTGAGCGTTGGTCATGGTACCAAGAACCATACAGGTACTGGCAATCAGGAAACAAGCACCATATCGAACACTGGGAGTCTCAGAGGCCAGGAACATGGCGTATCCGATAATTATAGTGGGAGCGGAAAGGATGATGAAGATTTGTCGTCTGTCGAGGTACCAACTGAGAGCAGGGAAGGCAACAGCAAAGACGGCTCCGACGGCGTAGGGAGGGACACTATGAAGCTGCTTCTGGACGGTGCTGTACTCGGGATAGATGGCTCCGACGATGGTGGGGAGGAAGAAAGCAAGACCCTGGACAGTGATGTTGTCGAAGAGGAAGATGAAGGCGATCTGAAGAGTGACGGGGTTGGAGATACCGCGCCAGAGCTTGACTCGGTCGATACCATCAATGACCTCGGTTTGAGCAAGACGCTCAGACTTGACACGGGCGATGCAGAGATCCTTCTCCTCCTGAGTGAGCCATCGAGCAGTCTCGGGCCGATCGGTGAGGGTGACGAAAGCGATGAGACTAAGGCCGGTGGTGATGATACCCTCAATAGCGAAGATCATTCGCCAGTGGTGAAGGCTGGCGAAGCGGGGGAGCTTGAGGATGGCACTGGCCAAGAGACCACCGAAAGCACCAGCAAGGGGAGCCATGACCATGTAGAGAGACAGACGGAAAGTCAACTCAGAGCGCTTATACCAACGGGAGAGATAGTATGCGATTCCGGGAAGCATACCAGCCTCGAAGATACCGAGGAGGAAGCGAACACCGCAGATGGCAGCTTGGCTGTGGACGAAGGCGGTAGCGACACTGACGAGGCCGAAGGCGAGAGAGGTAGCAGGGAGGAACCAGCCGGGGCCCATCCATTTACAGCAGACGGTAGCGGGGATCTCGAAGATGATGTATGAAATGTAGAAGACGGAGAGGATCTTGTTGTAGTCGTAGCCTACGAGATTGAGATCCTCCGTCAATCCAGCGATACGGGCGTTACCTGGGGGTATATGTTAGTGAAGGTTGAGGTGTCGGGAGTGAGAGAGTTGACTCACCGATATTGGCGCGATCGATGAAGCAGAAGAGATACAGAACTGCGACGGTTGGGACGGTGTACAAGTCGAGTTTCCATCGTAGTCGTCGCTCGGCAGCTGGGTCGAACTGGACAAGAGAGTTGCCGTAGCTGTAAGGTATCAATCAGTATGAGTTTTTTTCGTGAGGAAATGAGATACTCACGCGTCGGTAGCAATGTGACCGTGACCAGCGGCATCATGATAATCATCAATGACACCTCCCTTCATCTCAGAGCGCTCATCAAACCCCTTTTCCTGATCAGACACACCCATGATGGCGTTTCTCACAAGATCACAAGTAACAAAGAAAAGAAGTGAAGTTGATAGGTCTTCAAGCTTCTGCGTACTGATGCTTGAGATACAGAATTTAAAAAAAAAAAAAGGACAGGAGCCGGGTCTTGATATAGTAAAAGCCAAGGATGGATAACACCTCGGGCTACCGTGTCGGGACAAGCAACCCCCCAGTTTTAAGGTGTCTAGATTGGCATTTCCCCTCACGAAGCTACTGGTACCGAGACGTGTGTTGCATGCATCAATTTCTTTGCAGCGTGTGTGTCAAGTTTAGAGAGGATCTTTGCCCTAGGAGCGGTTTAACTTGGTGGACAAAGGGGGGGGGGGTGGATATCTTATTCATTTCTGGCTATGCTTTCATGCGCCGCGGAAGCATATCACCACCCCTGGTCTGACTGATATGCAGCTATGATGATAGGCTGACTCGGCTAAAACGTGTTGAGTGTCATTGTCATTGTCAAGGCGCTGTGTCAGTATCTTGTAAGCGACGACGGAGCAGATTCGGCGAAGTTGAAAGAGTCATAACAAGCTTAAAGGTTTACTTGAGATAGACTAGAGAAACTAGTTAGTGAATAAGTCTAGATTCCGGGAAGTAGTCTCGGGTGCGGGGAAATTACGGACTCGCTGCCAGAGAGTGAGGAGAGGGAAGTGTTTTGCTGGCGTTGTGTTGGAGATGGATGAGGGTGAAGATCATGACCTAGAGAGTGAGGACGACCAGGTACGCGTTCTCACTACCACCATGTGGAAAGGGAAAATACATGTAGCATCCACATATTCTCCAACTTTGCCGTACGCATGCAAGTTTTGTGCTTAAATGTAACTGTACATATCGTCTAGTGGGTATTCTCCCGTGTTATACAGGCTTCCCCAGGTTTTGTGAAGCTCGTCTTACGGTAATCCCGCTGCTTCCCCAGATTATCTCTCTCAATTCCACAAAACCAACGCTCATTACCTAGCAATCGTAAGAGCGAGATCTTTTCCCCCGGATTTCTGGGTTAGGTTTTGCTTGGTTTGAATGGTCGAGGCGAGGTCTCGATGCGGAGGTGGAGGTATGAGGGTATGAGGGTCATTCTTGGCACGGACAAAGAAATGGGCGGCAATTGGAGTCGGCAGCTAGAATTGGGGTCCCTAGTCATACCCATACATCAACTAGCATCACCCATCCAACATAAGCATAACTAACCGTCGTCCATCATACCGTTCCCTCTTCAGCCTCACCAAACCCCCGGGATAACAGCCCACCTCCCCCCAACCTTGTCCTCTCCAAATCTCTCCAAGTACCACCTCCGTCCCCTGACAGCCCTCGGAAACATGGCGAACATCTCGTTGACCAGAAACGCCCTCGCAGGCGCGCACCCCCAGCCCGCCGCCATCCAGAACCCAGCCCACTCTACCCACTCGCACAGGTAGTGAGGGTACAGCACGTACCGAAACAGCCCCGCCTGCGGAATCTGGTAGTGCTTCTCCACGCCCTTGCTCCCGCGGCCGTCCAGCTTCGCGCGCTCTGGCCGCTGGGCCTCGCGCCGGCGGATGTCTCGTAGTTCCTCGTCGTGGAAGAAGTTGCCGGATAGACCGAGATAGAAGATTAGGATGCCTGCCGAGAATTGCAAGATGGATGACTGTGTTGACCATGCTGCTTCAGTGGTAGGGCCATATGCTGCGAGCCATGATCCAATACATGTTGCGTTGCAAATCTGAAAACTCAAGCCCAGTAGCCACACAGCAATGTGCACCGGTGACATAGAAGGCTGAAGATAGGGAAACATGACAGCGCGGTACGAATAGTGAATCACCTACATGCCATACAACGTTAGCCTTCAACTCGCTTGCTTAAGTTACTCCCCATAACTAACGCTACCTCGGGTAGGTAGTTCAAGCCCTCCCCCCCCTGACGGCAGTGCGCACGGGAGCGTGAAACGGATTTGGGGAAACATTAGTTACTTACAAACAGACCCGCAAGCACTTTGTTCTGCCACGGAACATCGTCGATTCCATGCTGTTCAGGAAGAACCCTCATCAGGTATAGCAGCGTCAGAAAACCAGGTGCCTCCATGGTCAACCAACCGATACGGCCGGGGAGGTTAAGACGGCTTGTGACTGAGGTTTTGCCCATGCCATACCAACTGGTAAGCCATTGCATCGAACCAATCTGAGAATATCAGAACATGTATTATTCCACGTGCTCTTTTTTTATAATGCTTACAATTGGATAAGATATCTGCCAGACTTTGAGGATCAGGTCGTAGTTCTCCCGAGTGGGTGGTAACCACCCTTCGATAATAGCCATGATGAACAGCGTCTGCGCCTCAACAACGCAGCAGAGAAATGAGTCAATTCGGGTCTCTCAGAAGAACAGAGTAATTTTGTTTGTGGAAGAATTGATCAATGATGAAGTTCAAGGCGTGTTTCATGATGTCAATAAGGTTGAAGCGGCTTCTGTAGCTGCGCAACCGCCATTTTGACACTCTCCACCGCCTGGAGGGTTGCCCATTACGGTCGGATATTTGTTTAGTGCATCTACCGCTGGCGTATCACACGAGAGCAATGATGCGGCTATCAGGACGTAGGAACAGCTTCCGTTGCTCTGGATTGGGGTGCGATAGTACAGAGTACTGTAAGACGATATGTTCATATTGGATCCTCTTCAATGCAATACTTGGTCTCACGGGAGGGTTTATACAGCAACAACATTCGAGCGCCCTCAGTCGATCTCAATCAACTGCCGTGCTCTCCAAACTCAAACTGGTATCAGATATTGCCTGTCTTCCGAGGTCCCTTGTTGTAACATTGAGTAACTTACATAGTAATTAGGCATTGAAATCATCACATGAAAGAAGTTCACAAAGTCATTCCAGTAGCGGAAAGGTATCGCAAACTGTGGTGCTGAGCAAGCGGCATATGAGATGAGACAAGAAAACTTGAGATGTCTACGCGAAATGATGACAAGACTCCAGTATGTTGATCAAGTACTTCGTAGAGATTTATTTGACCTTAGACAAGACGTTTCTGGCACCTCATTGTAAGATCAGAAGCTTTGTTGCTCCCTGGAGACGGATCTAGCTACACACAGATTCCCTCACTTACACATCAAAGGATAACTATACTGGTGAATAAAATGTATTCAGATGCACCCGACCATGCTACAAACACCGCTAAACTCCCAACTTCCGATCCCCGAATCAAGGCTCCGTCTCTCATATGCTCATAAAATCACATCACAATGCAGTCCCTCTCCCTCTGCCCACCGCCATTTACCCCTACCCCCGGTCCCGAAGGCCGTCTGCCCGCAGACTGCCCAAAGGGTCTCTGCCCCACCGGCATCGACGAATTCACGCTCGCAGCAGTACTGGCCTGCCTCGATATCGTAGGGCTGCTGTTCGGGTGGCTCGGGTGTCCCACCGGCGGTTGATACGTCCTGTCGTGCGCCGACTGCTCGTAGGAAGGCGGCGCATCGTCTGCTGCTTCATCCGCTGCGCGTGACACGGGTGGTCGCGGTGGTTGGGCTGGGATGAGGGATCGCACTCTCTGGGCGGGTATTCTCGGCTGTGCGTTGGTTGTGGTTGTGGTGGGCGCGCTGACGGAGCTGTTGCGTCCTGGGACGAGACCCGTGGCTCCTCTGGTGACGCCTCCACCTCGTGGAGCTCCTCCTCTTGCAGGTTGTCCACCTCTTCCTCCTCTACCTCCAAGTTTGCCACGTGTCGCATTTCCTGGCTGGAAGGCCTGTTGCTCGATAAATTGCTCCGAAAGCATGCTCTCTCTTCGTCTTCGTGCTTCCTCTGCTCTATGTCTTTCCTCTTCCTCTTCTTGTAGTTGCAATGCGAGAGCCAAATCTCTATCTTCCTGTTCAGCATTGGGACTCATTGGGGGCTCATCTTCATGTCGACCCTTTCCCCTTCGATTCTGCACTGTCGTCCATTCTCCGCCATCGTTGTTGGAGTAGTTGCCCGCACTTATCGAAGGAGCGAGATCCCTAGATCCCACAACCTGGAAGTCTCCTGAAAGATATTCGGTGTTGCCACCATTGACATCTGATAATGTCTCCCATACGATTTCATCATGAGACGTGAATCCTGCGTCTGTCACAAGCGTGACGAGCTGCATCGACTGCGGGTGGCAGTACAGCGTGCCGAAATGGTCATTCCGGAAAAGAATGGCAAATGTACCCGGTCGAATGGCTTTACCAATAACCTCAATGCCCCAAGGCGTGAGTTGGGTCGCAGAATTATCCAAGAATTCCTTGATCATGACAATATCTTGATAAAGTTGCTGCTCATCCTCTGTGAGTCCTCCTTCAGGGTCAGACAACTTCTGTTCGAGCTCTTCTTCTCGAAAAAGCAGATTCTGTGCGTCCTCGTATGATGCAGCTTGTCGTTCCAGTGCTTCATATGCATGTTCGTTTTTTGGTGGTAGCCATCCATGAATCAATGGAATTGAGAATGTGGCATATAATCCCATCTCAGCCGTGTTCTCAAAAGTTCCGGGGATCAAGTCTCCTCGCTCGGCAGGATGTAAATGTGTCAATGATGTGCGTTTGTAAGCGTTTATCATACTCTCTGTAGGGACGAAGCGTGGGTTGACGTTCATGCCGGTATGTAAACTTTGCAAGAAGGCATACAAATCTCCAACATCTGGCAATGCATCTTCGGAGCTAGTTCGTCGTGGTGACATAAGTTCATCAAGAACAGCATCCAGGAGCAAGTTCAAACTGACTTGTTCCCTCGATCTAAGAGTTTGAACAAGTGCAGTATCTTCGACATCAGCAGGTGTCGTCATGGTAAGTGCGTTGACCAGAGCTACAAGAGGACAAGGCCCGTTTGCATTCTGAATCAAGATCGGGGATGTTCGTGGGTTCTTTGATGAGGTCGCGTCGTGCCATTGTATATTCTTAATCTGATATGTCTCAGTCTTTCCGTCGATCGGGTCTCTGGATGCTCTCCAACTTGATGGTTCGGTTTGTAGTGTTGGTTGCCTGGGTGGCAAAGGTGGCTTCTCCTCTTGAGGTTCCTTCATGGGGCTCGGCGATGGCTCTGAGTCTATCAGATTCCAACCATCCGGTGATGCTGGCCTGGCTTCTCCTGTGGCTTTGGCCTTGCCCTTGTCGGCGCCACCTACATCGTCCCAGATATTTGTGTCCCCGGTAAGTTCTGCGGAGAGCTTCATAGGTGGTGCAGGAGGTTTGTCATTTCTTCCCAGAGGATCCTCATCCCATACAGGTGACTCGCGACCAGAAGGCAGTGATACCATGCCCGGTGATCCAGCAGGAAGTGGTTCTGGCATGGGTGTCCATGCGCCCCTGGGAGGGACATCATCCATGAGGTTTGGAATCGGTTGCGGGGCTGATGGTGCGGGCTGCACCTCTATCGCTGGTTGCCATGGATTCGCATTAGGTTCTTCGATACCAAGTTTCGAAAATGATTCCGTTGGTGGTGTTTCTTGTCTTGAGGGAACTTTCTTTCGTAGAAACGGGTTCGTTTCTGGTCTGTCTCCGCCTGGTTTCAACACCGCAGGCGTCTCTTGGGGCTGTTGCTGATTATGGGGCTGTGTCCTCGCTTCTCCCCACGCCTGTTGCTCATCTTGGTTATCGAAAGCGATTCCGGGTCTGAGGGCAGCAGGAACAGCTTGAGGGTTCGGTCTATCCGTTGAAGATGCTTGTCCGTCACGGCGGGGTCCTACATCTTCCCATCCCGGCTCGTTTCCTCCTTCGGCCCAAGGATTGTTCGACATCGCTTTGGCTTTGATCGTATTTGAGGTAAGTTGGAACCTGGAATCTTCGAGTGTCAAAGTAACATGTCAAATAGGAGGTTTCAGTGTTCAGTTTGGTCCTTGTAGCTGATGCGCTGCTACCACACACGGGAGACTGCGGGGAAGTGATTCGAAGTGGTTCTCGAAGCGCTGTGAGTTGTATGCATGAGGTCGAGAAAGCTAGCGACCAGATCTCTACAGCAAGCGTCGTATGGTGGTATTTTTCGCTTATATATGTTGATATCCAGCCCTTGAAGCTCTTCGTAATCGCAACGGCAACAGCTCGTGTGGGGAGATGTGTCGTCACTGGATCCCGCTCTGTACGTGGCGGTGCAACGTGAAACTGAGCAATTCGCTGAGAAGAGGAGCTACTATCACACGGGAATCAAGATGACAGATGCCTTGAGTTCAATGCAGGTTCGTCTTGGTTGGAAAGCGAATAATGAGGAAAGTCTGGTATGCGCTGAGCTGAAAAAGCTGGGCGGGTGATGTTGCCTGTAATAGACCGCGGGCGTCAAGTCTGCCCCGCCCACTTCCATTTGCTTACGGACCACCGCTACGGGCCGCGAACGATGACGTGGGCCTGTCGATTCAGGTATCAAGCAAGCTGAGCAGGAATTATATATCATTCCTGTTATTGCCTCACCGCTTAGATAGGCAGCATTATAATTCATGATTCTAAAGCTGGTCCTCGCTTATTCTGTTTCTTTTGGTCAAGATTGGCTGAGAAAGATAAAGTCGCTTAACTAAGCTAGCATTGACGATCTAAGACATGCCGACTTACACCGCGACTAAATGAGTGAAGATGATAGCCTTTGATATGTATTCACACTGGAGCCAACATTTCGATAATCATTATTTCTTTTACTCGTTTCTCATGAGAATATGAGATCTTTATAGACCGGGGAATGTCTCAGTGGACGGAGTAAGCACTTATTCATTCACGATCCACCAAATGTCTTAGACTCAACGGTCATCCAACGCTCAGACCAGGGGTCCAATAGCCAGCCATCCTAACTAACGTTCGATGATGACTGGTCCCAAGAGACAAGAACATTCAGGTAAGTCTAGCCTAAACTTATAGGACTCTTTGTCGGGTTCATTTTGGCATCCTCCTCTGAAGTCTTAGGCCATCTGGAGAATATCTTGCGGTGGCTGGCAGTCAAAAGAAGCGACTGGTGTGCAACAAATCTACCTCGAATTGGATCGTCTCTGAACCTCCCCTAGGAAAACACATCCTTAAGCATTAAACGCTGCTGAATGATACATAACTTGATCATGGGCGTCTTCCTCCCTCTTGTTTTGCTTGCTTGCTTGTCAGGCCCGACTTTCCTTCGTCGCCATGCAGTCCCAGAAATGCCACAACGCCAACTCCTATACAAGAAAAGTATATAATATCCACCTTCTCACGACGCGTACGTCATTAAAACTTCACCCCAAGATTTTGCAGCCGCTCGCAAGAAGGCATTGTGTATGTCTGTGCGAGTGCCATCTTGTCAGGGTCCTGGTAGAACCAGCCCTGAGCAGCGTCCCTCAATCTCCGTTGGTATATCAGCTCGTTCTCACACTCGTTCTTGAGATGTCTCAAGAGCTGATGCTCAGCTGTACGGTCGAGCTTGTTGAGCTTCTTTTCGGAATATTGGGCAACTTCGTCGGGGTCAACGTAATAGTTGACATTCAGATTCGGTGTCGTGCGCTGCTCGGTGTACGGGTGCAGAGGGTTGTCGTAGACCATGCGAGGCCCTGATGCCGATGTTGTTGAAGACTCGCCGGAGAAGAAGGATGTGATGATGGGTAGGATGAAGAACAAGATGATAGGCAGTAGACCCAGGAACGTCTGGAAAGCGTTGCCTTCGTTCTGTCGACCACGATCGGCTTCTCGGGGTCGCGTTCGCGGCCTCGCTCCGCCAAACTGATGAACCCTGATTCCAGGACCTCCTCCAAAGTTGAAAACAAACTGAGGACCTGTGTCAAAGGCTACAACATTAGTACGAGTCTCATCTTGCTTGTCGGTTCTGCTCACCTCCGAATGGACCACCGCCGCCAAAACCCCCTCCGCCAAAGAAACGGGCAAACATCTCCTCCGGAGTCAAGTCATCCTGGAACATCGGGCCACCTCTACCCGTTCCACCACCACCGGCTCGTTGGTTGAAGAAAGGATTATTCGCCTGGGCGCTGGCGAATCGACTATCAGGATCTGTGCCGAACTTATCAAACTTTTCCCTCTTCTCTTTATCACCTAGAACTCCAAAAGCTCTGCTGACCATCTTGAAGGCCTCGTCCGCATGGGGGTGTCCATTCTTGTCGGGATGGGTGAGGAGCGACAGCTTCCGATACGCCTTCTTGATCTCAGCCTCGGTACATGTGTCCTTGACGCTCGAAAGATTTAGGATGTCATAAAACGCAGTGGCCTCGCATCTTCGGATACGAATGACCGCTGCCTCTTGGTCGGGGGTGAAAGATCGTCCCTGGTTACCCTGCTTATGATCGCGAGATCGAGCCGAGCCACCCGTATCAGCTCCAGAAGCCGTTGCGCTGGGCATCGAAATTTTAGTTGTTCTGAGGTCGCTAGGTGTCTGTAGGAGTTGCGAGGTACGACTTGTGGGTCGTACGATGAGTGTTCAAGATTAACAAATGGGATTTAAGTTTGGCCGTCGAGAATGCGGGAAGAGGGAAAGTGGCTTCTTTGGAAGGTGACAGTGGCACAGAAAAGGGCGTCGTCGAAGAGGCGAACGCCTTATTGGTCGGGTTTGTGCTACTTGTGGCCGAATCGCATGAGGAATACGAAGCAATCGAGACGTTGTTGATATGGTGATGCAAAGGGGATGCCAGACAATTCCTACTTGGTCTTTGGGGGACGCCCACTCTCACCATTGCGTCCGTCCGTCTCAAAGTCTCGGCTCCACGTGATACCCCACCACTCAATCTCATTGTTGCCAGTCAGCAATCAGCCTACCCTGTATCACTTATACGACTATCAGCCAGTTCAATTCGATTGACCTACGACATTTCGATGCAAACTGAATGTCCATTGTGGGGGACTAGACTCTGTTCTGTACCTGAAAGACTCTAAATATCCCTGTCAGTGTCAAAAATGCTTCCATAGACAGCCGTGGCGTATCGAGGCCCCTAGAACTTTGGTCTTACGTATCAAGATAAATCAGGCAGCCAAAAGGCAGACTGAATATCACATAGCTATGCAAAAGCGTGGTATAAGTATACGTCTCAACACTGACTACCATTTAGTTACAGTGATGTAATTATGTTCTCGTGCATAGTCACAATAATAGAGAGTTCGTAACCCACAGTCTAAGGGCCGCATATAAAATAAGAAACGTTGATTTATACCCAAGAAACTATTTAGGTCGAGTGAGTATTTACAATAATCAGGACCACAAGACAGCTTGTTCTCTTCCTCTTCCCCTAATTCAAGCCATGCCTACGACATCACTTAAGCACCAATGAACTGCTTGATTTGAGGAAGAACCTTTTTCGTAAGCAGTACCAGTAGTAGGCTCCATGCTGAACATGTAGTCACCCCACCAAGGGCCAGCAGCCCAGTACAACCAACCAGTCCAGACATCCGAGTTGTCAAGCAAGTGCTGCAACTCGCCTTTGAGCGCAGCAATGCACTGGGCGTTAGCTCCGCCAGAGTCTGACCAAGTATACCCTTCTTCTTGTTGGCCTTGAGCCACTGGGTAGCAGCCTTGAGGCGCTCAGCACCAATGGTAGAGCTAACACAATTCTCGGAGGTACCGGAGGAGTCAGAATTGAGGTACTGATGCATCTCGTAGATGGTCTTGTTTTGAGGATCCTTGAGATCCTTCATAGCAGCACCGTTGCCGCTGGAAACCCAGCTCCAGGCGCCAGTGTAGGCGTTACCCTCGACGAAGATGTACTGGGAGGTAGCGCCGGCCTTGCGGATGGCGTCGACGGCGGCTTGGTTGAGAGCAGCGACGACAGAGTTGTCTATGTCGTGGTACTCGTTATTGGTGTCGAAGATGACGAGCTTGTTCTTGGCAAAGCGCTTGGCTACCTTTTGCCACCAGACGCTAAAGTCAGAGCTCTTCATGATGCCGTTGAAGCGGCCATAGTTGTGAGGGTCAATAACGGCATAGTGGCCCCTGGGTGTGTCAGTGGGGTTATGTCAAGATGGGAAAGGGGGTTACTGACTTGCTGGTGATGTGGTTGACAGTGTCCTGGAGGCCCTTGAAGTAGGCCTCATCAATGGCACCAGTGATAACACTGGGAGTCACTCGCTCCATGCGGATACCGACACGGAAGGTATTCATACCAGTGCTAGCGAGGGTCTACAATAGTCAGTACCACGAACAAGTTATAAGTCAAGATCCTTACATCAACGGAGCCCGTGGTAGGCCAGATGTAGTCCTTGTTGAGAATTTCAGGGGGGTTACCCTCACCAAACTCGCCGCCAGACTCATTGGAACCAGTGAAGAGGAACTTGCCCTTGGCCCTCGTGGTATGCGGAGCAGCCAGAGCAAGGGAAGCGCCAGCACTTGCGAGAAGGAAATCTGTGAACCGCATGTTTGCTAGAAGCAGTGGATTTTCGTTTCTTGTTTCAAAAGATTGTAAGAGGATCGATCAACGAGCCATGCAGAGCAGAGCCAAGAAATACAGGAAACATGGTGAGTTTATATACACATTTCAGCTTCGGCCCAACTTGCGGTACTACGCATAGCTCCCTTCGTAGCATGTTCATTGAGTCGGGATGTGACAAGGGCCAACCCAGACTGACTGTTGATCCTCCGTGAGCCCATACAGAATAGACTCGGTCGATTTGCACGTTTCAATGGTTTCTCAAGATGAAGTGTAGAACATGACACAGTTTGGTGGTAACTGATTTGCAGTGTTCCCTGTTTGTTTGGCTGAACCAGGAGCTAGGCCCCCCTGATATTTCACTAACACGCCGGGCTGCCGGCACTGAGCATAGCGAAGCAAGGAAAGTTGAGACGACGTTCGTGGAGTAGAGTTGTACAGTAGTTCTTGGCTGGCATTTTCAAGGCTAATGACAGCAACTTCCATACTCTATCAGAGCCACTTGACTCGTTTCTGAAAAAGACTTCTTTTCCCTTGTATCCTCCTGTTAAGGAGTATAACGCATCAATGACGCAACTTGTCGTACAATTATTGAGACGATCATCTCTTGTTGAAACATGCATTTTTATGTCGTTGGTGGGATTCGTTTTCCGTTCACAACGCCGATACAGTATTAAGAACCTCGGGTGAGGGAAGCACAGAGGTGCCCGTAACCGTGTTGCACTGGGAAAGTCACGTGCTGCTGGTCTCGGATTAACCGATCGGAAAAATAATCTTCGGTTAGATCTGTCGCATGAAGCTTGGTGATGCCGGCCTGAAATTCTGAGGGAACGACATGTGCCAGCGATAATGCACGCGACACGGGTTCTTCTTAAGCGATCAGTGTGGAAAGGTATGTCAATTTCTATGCTGTGATATTGTTGGGTCCTAATTCTGCTGTTAGGGCCGCACTTGGTACCGTAAGCCAACGACCGACTCGATTACCCTGACCTTTCTAACATGCGATAGCCTACCCATTGTATGGCCCAAATCTTCCAGCGATAAGGTGCCTCCTGTGCGAACACAGGCTCGATCAGCCACGATTCTGCCCAACTTTGTCGGTCTCAAGTTCGAGGTGCACAATGGAAAGGATTACCATGAGGTGACCATTACAGAAGATATGGTTGGACACAAGCTTGGCGAATTCTCACCGTAAGTCTCGGTCCAAGCCGAAAGTTGGATATATTCTGATCGAATGTAGAACACGAAAGCCCAATATCTGGGACAAGAGGTAGAATATCAGATAGGGACAGGAATCTGGGTATACCCATGTACAAAAGACTACATGTAACATCGCTAGAGCAATGATTTCAACGAAGGGATCCATTCGCATATTCAGGCGATCTATTGCATCCAGCTATGACTTTCCTGGTTTTCATATTTGATATCATGTAGGGACCCAAATCCTTCCGTGAACGCCGAACCGAAACGCCTTGCAGACATGTAACCGAATCCGTACTCAGCGGTAGAACTCGCTACGCTTGACGTTAACACCATACTCTCCAACAGCCATACCAAGATCCTCCATGGTGAGAACAGTCCTGTTCTGGCTACCTCCCTGTCCACCACCTCCGTAGCCCGGTCGCTGGATACCCAGCGGTGCGCCCTTGGCTTGATCCTTGCTTCCGGGCTGACCAGTTGGTTGACCAGGAATAGGGAATCCGGCAGCTGCACCAAGAGACCCCATAGGATTGTTGGTGTTTGATGATGCGCGGATTCTGCTGTACTGGTATGCATCTGCGGCGATATCCGCGATGAACTTCTGTGTTGCCAGGGCGAGGAGTCGCGCGAGGCGTGGATCGGTTTGGGGAGGTGGTGGAAGACCGGCCTTGGTCATATAGTAGTGTGTGACTGCGTCGGGAATCTAAAGAGCGTTAGATGAGTTGGATTAGGAGTCTGTGGTGCGTACAATCGGCGCATAGTCATCCATCTTGTTCAGGAACTCTCGTAGCGAGACATCCTTGCGAGTTGGTAATCGAGGATCGGGAACCGCTGGAGCGGGCGCTCCATCAGCGGGAGCCTCTGGCGCAGGAGGAGTCTGCTCCGGCTTTTCGGGCGCATCACTAGCCATATTGAAAGATTTGATGATGCGATGTGGATTAAGATGTTGAAGATGAAGTCAAAGCGATTGATGCTCGACGCGTTAGGAGGTAGTGTCACGTGATCCGATGTCATGTTCATTGTTCGGCTTGCACAATGCCAGGAAGCTTAATCTAGAGAAAGCCAACCCAGGCACAACCAAATTAGCATAAACCAGCATTCGTAGTTTCTCATGTTGTATTTCCCTGCCTGGTTGTTCATATGCCTCTTCGTTTCCTCATTGTATAGTGCCTTGAGCTCATTACAAATGACAGAAATAGCGGCTTTCAGCGCAAATATACTACACTCTATTTTGACTTGGCACAGCACTGAAATCAACGAACCCTTTGCCCCAAAATCTCCAAGCCAAACGGCGACGCCATTGTAATTACCGTCTTTGTTGACCTCTCAAACCAACGCCGTGCATGCATCTCCAGAAGCCGGAGTTGTCGTGACCAAAAACTGTGATCTTGTCTTGTCTTGCCTATTGGCTACTTTATCGTTACAGTGCCAGAACGTATAAGACGTGTTTTTGAGAGCTCGGTGCTCTCTTTCGTACAGGTATCTTGGTGTCTCGTTGACCGCTTAGACGGGGAGCTTGAACTTCTTGCCCTTCATGACCTTGGTGTAGTAGATGTAGAAGAAGTCGCTGTACAGAACGGTCTGGACGATACCAGCAACGATAGCGATGGTGTCGACCCTGTGGTTAGTCTCGGCGAAGTATCGGTAGATCCAGTTGGGGATGTAGAGAGCGCGGTAGCTGCCAAGAGCGAAGAGATAGTGGGTGGTGATGGTCTCGGCCTCGCCGGTGCGCTGAAGCATGAAGAGCTGGGGGAGAATAGCCACAGACTCGAGCCAAATGGAGAAGGCCCACAGAATCTCCGAGATGGTGTAGTGATAGGGGAAGACGATAGCGAGGACAGCAGCTCCCGCGAGGAGGTACTGGACTCGGAAGGTGTCGACATTGGGATCGTTGGTAGGCTTGTAGGCGTTGGTCATGAGGTAGATGATGTAACCTTGGGAGCCAAGGAACATGATCTTGAAGATCAAGTTGTAGATGCTATCGGTTTTGAAGAGATCTGGAGCAGGTTAGAATGCGCTTCTGGGGTCTGCTAACGGGAGTCGTACCAAGATAGCGGGTGATGTAGACGAGCATGTAGAGTGTCTGCGACTTGAAGGAGATACCCGAGCAGCTCTGAAGTCGATTAGTATTGCTGATCCACAGCGTCTGAAGGGAGGACCAACGTTAAGCTGCACCATCTTGTGAAGCAAGATGAGAATGGAGCCGAGATGCGAGAAATCCGCTGTGCCACAAGTTAGCAAAAAGCTCAGCGAAGCCGTCAACTCCGCATTGTCGAAAACGTACCGGCGACTCGGAAAACGTTCAAAGGCATGATTGTGGTGGTGTTGTCGCAAAGCTACTAAGATAAGAAGTTTGAAGAAGTTGTAAGACAAAGTAGCTGCTAGAAGCGCAGCGAGTGGGAAGCGAGCGACAACCTGTCAAAGGCGGGCGAGTACGCATACAATTGAGGATCGTTCGGGACGAGGGTTGGATGGTGATGGCTCGAGGGATTGACGAGGGGAGCTTGGGAGAATCATGAATCTTGAAACTGAGCTGAGCTTTGGCTGAAAAAGGACACGACGCGATTGCAAGCTCATTGGGCCATCCAGCTACGTAATGTCTCGCATGGGTCAGGGTGAGCGCCACAGTATTTTAGCCACACCAGGGGGGAAGAAAACTCAGGACCTCGATCCTGAATGACAAAAAGACTTAGGTGATTTAGTCTAGGCTTAGGAAAGATTTAGGATACCTTTTGCTGAGTTTATTTTGACATCCCATGTCAAAATCTGATGATGTTTTCTTGCTCCCCAAGGCCACAGCTCACGGGTGTGTGGCTGTTCTCATGAAGTTGTAAGTGAATGTAGATAGCATGAACCATGGTCCGGATAACGGCATTCTGAGAAACAGGCTTATACAGCTCACTCCTGAATAGTTCCTCATATCGCAGATATCATCTGCTCATTGAAACCCCCGGGGGGCGAGAAGGGGGCAAGAAAACTCAGGATCGTAGCCCTAGGTGATGAAAAGATTTAGGTAATTTAGCCCAAGCTTAGGGGACTCTCTACTGAGTTTATTTTGGCACCCTCTTCTAAAGTCCCAAGCAAACACCAACTGATTCAAGCATAGATATCACATCACGATGGCTCCGCTTGTTTTTCTTATGTACGTTTGCAGTATATTTACACTAAACTAACCGCAGGTTTTTTATGTGATTTTATGATGTTGCATAACACGCAAGATGATCGAGGGCGCAGGTGCCGTTCGCCATCCAAGCAAAGTAAATCCACCAAACATGACTGACCTATTCAAGGCAGTAATACATGATACTTCCTTTGGCACACATACATATAGTCCTTGTATCCTTCCCAGAACCTCTACATCCGGTTCGTGTAATCTTGGTGATCCATCTTGAAGCAGAGCAAATCGTAATTGGCAACCCATGAACTCCCCCCATCCTGCTCAACTACAACTGCAACCAGCTATTCCAGCTGCGAGGTGCTCGAAATGAAGGCGGAAAACACGAGCTCCGTCATCAGATAATGATGACTCTGTAGTCATCATCATGTCCAATTTTCAGCTTTCACAGGCTGAAGATACTCCTATGGCAAACCGCGCCGTGAGGTGTATCACAGACCATGCGCTGACAGGACAGAGTCTTCTGACCCTACCCTCCAAAAGACATGCCCAAGAGCAAAGTCAATTGGCAGCTTTTGTTTTCGTTTTTTTTTTTTCTTTTTTCATCCTTTTTTTCTTTTTTTCTTCTCTTTTTACTCGAAGACTGATTCGATTTTTATTTCTCGAGCCACTTCAAAGTACATGGCGAGAGGTATCTGAGGTGTCAACAAACAGCAGGGCGGTCCCTGGAATGTTCGAAGGACCGCAGATTTATGAAGTTTTCCTCAAGCGTAAAAAGGTAGCACAAGAAGCGGCTCGAGTAAAAGACCACAGTTGATGCTACCTGCGATGCAGAGCATACCGCAACAACTCATCGGAACCAGGTCCTGCTTGATCCAACATGAGTGATCATATGAAATGTTGATGACCAGAAATATTGGGGACTCACTCACAGCTCACTGGTCTTGGGTCCCTCTCTGAAAGTGACACAGGTCGTTAAAGCTGTGGTGAGATAACTTCACCGGCTATCACAGCCAGTCTTGGGGTATCATGAGGAAATCGTCTCCGTGTTTTTTGTTTGCTACCCCTGGGGGTTATTGTGTTTTTATTTCGTTTTTGGTCGCCGTTGAAACAACACCAGGATCCTCTCGATTCAATCCGACCCCCTCAGGGGCCAGATCACTACTCAGTTGAGTCTCCTGATGATGTCCCGTGCCAATATTCTCAGTTGCAGTCACAGTATCGGTCGTGGCAATGGATCAAGTGCTCAATAGCTGCAATTCTCCCGCAAGGTCTCAGGACCCCTGGGGGAGAACCCGAAGACGTCTGACACATCAAAATGCCAGAATACCATGGTATTTTCATACGATGGCCGATCGGTCCTTGGCTTTCACGATTTTGAGCAGTGAAGCTTAAATCCAGCAGATGGCATTGATCGCACTGTCAGTCCCGACGAGAATTGAAGTATCAGTCGTAGCAATGCAGCGAGCAGTGCCTGGTACGTCAACTCTCAGCCGTCATCATCTTTTCAAAGGCTCACCACCCGGTGGGAGATGCATGAGGGATATCCAACTCTTCCATGGCATGATGAAAGACCTTCTGGTCCTCGAGTAGACACCTGCCGCCACTCGTGAGCTCTTGGCTAGGCCATCCCGAGGTGACTTGAGCTGCGTGACTCTTGTTTGTGCCAGGAGCAATACTCCCGACAGAACAATAGAACATTGGCTTATCGCTTTTTTCTTGTGTTTTGTTCTTTTGTTATGATTTTTTTTCTTTTCGTTTTCTTTTCTCTCTCCCTTAGCGTCTCTTTAACTTCCAGTGGTTGCATATCATGGATCCATGGTGCCTCATACAACCAGAGACACTCGAATATGGAACCCGGCAAGTGGACTAATACGAGGGAGGACGATTAGTCGACGGTGTCAGTGTACCGTACAATTCGTCGTTTACTGGCAAAGTAGATAAACCCGTGGGGACAACGTCCCTGTCGATGAAAGGCGTCTGAAGTATGAATGCTTCTCCGAAGAAATATGATAGGGCCCCATCCTGTCAAAGGGGAAACGGCATATGCAAATGTGCCGAGATCGATAACTCGTAGCTCATGACAAGTGGAGCGAATAGATTAGAGCCGTAGCCTGCGTACTGTATGCGCACCAAGCGGTATATCGTATTACATGAATGTATTACGTGAATGAATATGTATGAATGAAGGAATGAAAGAGGTGAAGAAAGTCGATAACAAACACGACATCAAAACATGCATGAGGAGAAGAAAAGAATCATGTTCCAAGTAGGAGGATCTCGTCCTTATATAGACAAGGAATAGCCTTCTAAACTCAAATCCAGGGTCGAAACCCCCGGTCTACGTGTCCAAACACATTTTATTGTTATGAATTTGAAGTTTGCATCGTGAGTTTTGAGGTAGTCACGTAATGTAAGTGTCACGGATTTACACCGAGAAAGCATAACCAGTGAGAACATACGAGTCTGTGAAGGTTTATGAACAATCAAGCTTCGGCACGGAAAGTTGATGGCGACCTGTATGCACCATCCAGGTTCATAGCAAAAGTCATATCTTCTGTGCTAATTACTTCTGAGGGCAATTAATTTTTTGTTCATTATCTGAAATACGTACATATGCAGAGATCAGAGTGTCGTATCATACAAGCTTTGAACTCTTTTCCATGGCTTTGAATTGAGTTTATAGAAAACGACCTGTATCGAGATAGAACGAACAAAGCTCTGGTTAAGTTCAAGCAGAGTAACCCCATTCCTGTTCTTATTCCCCTGTTTTGATTTTATACAACCTGAAGCTAATGGATCTCGCTTATACAAAAGCGAGAGCGAATCCTGAGTATGAAAGGTTGTCTTTCGATCCAGTAGACGATGCTCATACTTACGAGGTATCAGAGTCTGTTGATACATCCCGCACATGTATAAGAAAAGCCCTTGAAAACAACGTCCTACATCGCAAAAATACCTATTCCAATATCATTTCCCCAGGGTAATCTACAGACGTGGATTCGTAGCAAGCTGAGTTCGAAAATGGCCCTAGCATGTGGTCATGCCATGGCATTACCCCTCCGAAATCGTATTATCTGCATGAGGCGCAACCGGAGCCGCAAGATAATAACACTCGGTCAGAAGAGCAACTGTGCATGGAAGAAAGTGGCGACCACTTGAGATTCTAACAGAAATCAAAAGATCAAGCCATGGAGATATGAACGCCATGATGGCGTGATAGAGGTATAGAGGCATAGAGGCGCCAAAGCTTTGGCAAAATCAAGAAGGTAGAGCCATGAGGATCAGTCCATCATCGCCTCGGGTTCTATAAATAATCGAGAATTTCTCGGATGGCTTCACCACGCTCCTGATTGTTGTTGAGCCTCCATAGCATAAAAGTCTCCAGAGCTTTGTGGTTACCAATGGTTAATCGGTCCATAGTTCTACTAGGTAACATGGCTTGAAGTAATTCAAGCGGATGACGGCGAGATACTGGATACCTTATCACAGATAAAAGCTTAGCAGATTGGTTGCTACAGACAACTCCTGAGGAGTCAACCGCTTACAGTCAGTAATATGTGAATTATACTTGGACTGCAGCGTTATTGAGATGCACTGAAAGCACTGGTAACTAACAAAGCTTCACTTATGAGCCGTATAATTGAGATAAAACGGAGTGTCAAGTCTCAGTCACAGACTTATTGGCTGGTTGAGCAAAGCAAGACACTACCGTCGCTTATTGACTCTGGGGGGACTTCAACTTATAGATTGAGATAATAAAATTAGCGGTAATGGGTAATGGGTAATGGGTTAAGGGTTAATTGACTATTATGTATTACACTTGAAGTGATGTCTGCGCTTGATCTTATAGGACTTCCGTAGCTGTTGCAGCGACACACAGGAGACACTTGTTTCAAGTATGAAGCATTCGAGGGTGATGGTGACTTGAAATGATGTAATACTTGGAAAAACTACTTGGAAAGATGTTCTCAGTTGTTCTCGAGTTGCATTGACATGCCTGCAGGTTGCCCTGATGCTCGGCACCACAACAAAGACACCACAGGTCAAACAACACGAATAAGAAAACGCATTGGACAACTCATTTCTCTTAGTATTTTGTATTTACCCATTGTTCAGGCATCTAACAAATGAACGCTGTTCACTCATCTTTCTTTCACGACCGCTCGGTCTTGAACAAAGACGAGGTCAATCTTCTTCCAGGCAGCTTTGTCGAGATGTATATGTTCTCGGCTCCCTTTGGACTCGGTTGTAGGAACGTACATTGATGCCTTGGAAGTTCATTGTGTGATCGCCAATCAAGCATAATGTTCATCCCCGAACTTCATATAATCATATAATTCAACATGTTGCAGATAAGTTGGTGTCAACCCAACCTTTGTCGCTCATTACAACTCAAAACAGGATTCCAGAAGCCCTCTGCCATAAATCTCGACCAGATGCCTTCCAGTCCGCGCAACTTACATCCAGACACCGAAACAATAATTGAACTCTTGGATAAGCAACCCATCAGAATGTTTACCCTCAACTGCATTCCTCCCGGGGACCCCCCAGGAGGAACACCCTTACCCTTACTGTGGCAATGTCACAGATGCGAGCAGGAATATAAGGTCTCTGTCACAAGCCGCTGTATTAATTGTCCTTCATACAACAGTAACGCCCCTTACAAGTACCTCTCAGGCGAAAGCTCAGACGGCGGACCTACCAGAAAGTATCAACCGTCTCCCCTCTCAGGCAGTTATGATGACAGATCTACTACAGAGACTGAAAAGTCTCCCAAAAGTCGCAAATACTCCAAACGCCCATCCTTAGAGCTGTATAACTACGACTACGAGTTCTGGGTTCAGTACAACGACTGGAAGCGCTTTCGCTCAGAGTATGAAGCTAGACCTGAGAATTGGGAGAGCCGCATCAAGCGCAGCTTCGATGGCCTGGATAGCGTACAGGGTCGAGCAAAGAGATACAAATTCGAAGTCGAGTCACGCACTTATCTTACGGAGGAACGGCTGGAGCGCATGCTTGAGAGACGGCAGAACTGCGAAATGGACTGTAACTATCCCAGTCAGTGCCACACAGAGCGCTATGAAGCATTTATGAAGAGTTCTGAGAAGGTCATAGGAGGCACGTTCCACCCCACGAACTATGATGAGGATGATCAAATGCCAGGTAAGTTACCCCTTTGTGAGCTTTTACCACAGTTCGATCAGGAGATAATAAGTCCTGAAGACGTTGACGATAATGAGGATGAGATATTCGCGGCGTACAAGAGGGATGTTGATGCTTGGTATGCTTCAACTCTGGCGAAGACGAGCTAAAGGGAAAAAAAGGAAAACATCGAGGAGTGATGAATGGAAGAGAAATGATTTATTGTCAATTAGGGTACTATAATAAACTGGTCTAAAGCTGTACTAAAATATCCGAAACTTACCTAAATATTTTTGTCACTGAGGACAAAGATCTTATATCTTCTTGCCTCCCCGCGGCTGGCATGGAACAGATACCCAGGGTTGTCCATACGAGATAGAGGAAATGATAGCAAAGATCATGGATGCAATAGGGAACTGTTTTTTTGAGTGAACGGACCATAATGGATAAACATCATTTGAAAGGAGGTGATAGCTTCATTAATCCACATTCCTAACACAAACAGGTCATAACAAACCACACTCATTTCAACAGTCAACGTTCGATGACTAAACAGGAACTCGTATTTCCGTGTCTACCTAATCCAGTCCATCAGCACAGCGGTTCCGTGTCGCATCTCATACCAGATCAGACCAGACACCAAGGTGAAAACACAACTGTTGTACACAGCTCGCGCAAGTCAAACAGCACAAGGCATTTCGTCATAACGTGAACCTTCTCGTCATCGGGTATCGGCTTCTAGAGCCGACCCGAGAGCTCGTCGTGTGCCTATTGAAAGCGCAGGCGCCCTCAGCTATCCAAGCTGTGGTCGTGCGGACGTCCGCTCATATCTCGACGCGACGCCCCCATCGAATTCGAATTCAAGAATTTCTGCATTACCATTCCATATACCGGTATACCGCAAGTCCCAAAGTATAAAAGCAAAATAGAGCCTTAAACGATACGTCTTTAGCCTTCAAGTGCCTTGGCCTTCTTCTTCTGCTCGACCTTGAGCAGCAGAGCGCGGTTGATGTGTGGCAGGACACCACCGTAGGCGATTGTTGCACGGATCAGAGTGTCGAGCTCTTCGTCACCACGAATGGCAAGCTGGAGGTGGCGGGGCGTGATACGCTTCACCTTGAGATCCTTTGCAGCGTTCTATGGTGAAATGTTAGTGTTAATTCCAGGCGACAACATGACTCAACTTACGCCTGCCAGCTCGAGGACTTCGGCAGTCAGGTACTCCAGAACAGCTGTAACGTACACGGCAGCCTTGGCTCCCACACGCATCTTCTGCTGGGTGTTCTGCTTGAGGAAACGCTTGACACGACCGCAGGGGAACTGGAACATGCCACGTTAGTACGAGTTTAAATGAAACCAGCAATTCTTGATAGGAATATTTTCCGAGCCGTCTTTGTTTGCGCATTCCGTCATGTACCGTTTCAACCCAACATGCACACAAACAACATCGACAGCCACCCCAGAATATCGGTGACCAGTTGCCGAACCGTCGCATCAGCTCAAACGCGCGGCGAGGGCCAAGTGCAGGATGAGCTGTCAATTTGAAAAGATTTTCTCGTCGTGCGGATATGCTCGACGCGTCGGGAACGGATCGTGAAACTTGAGATATGTGGGATGCAGGACATGGAATATACGCAAATCGGTTGACAAAGCAAGCCTATCCTTCTCTTCCACCTCTCAAGTTGAGACTCACCTGAAGACCAGCACGAGCAGAGTGGCTCTGCTGCTTCTTGGTACCCTCAGCAGCGCTCGTCTTGCCGCCGGAGCTCTTTCCGCCAGAAGACTTTCCCTTTCCACCAGGCATTTTCGATATGATCGCGTAAAAAAAGTTGTAAGATAAAAGTATCAAAAACTTGGGGATGAATGAATACGGGTTCGAACGCGGTAGCCGATCGGTCGAAATGACGATTGATGTTGTTGATGTGAAAAACGCGGGATCGAGAGTTCGTAGTGGCAGAAATTTAGCGGGCTGCGGTGCGGTGCTGATGTTGTTTCTTCAGGCAGGCTCTGGCGAAGGGCGAGCTTGCGTGAGATGCGGTGCGGGATTGGATGGTACAGAGGTACATGCCTCAGGTAGCTTCTGGCTGCTGGAAGCTTAATTGCTCATTGCACTTGCCGATGAAGAGGCGCTTCTGATTGGTTGAGTGACCCGAGATAGACCCGGCCATCAAGCTGGGCCAGCAACGGCTGTGTGAGAAGAGGTCCTTGGTTAGGGATCACCAAAACAGGGTTTATGGTGCTGCAAAGTCCTCAAAAAGGGCAAATACAGATCAAGGAAAGGTAGCATGTTCAAGAAAGACTCCTTTCAAGCTCCGAGAGGTGTTGGCGGAGGAGCTATGTTGATACTTACTTGGCTCATCTCATCTTTGTTTGCTGCCATGCTTGGAACGGGTTGCCGCATATTCACAGCTGTGTCTCACCCGGAGATTGTTGAATGCCATAAAGATGATACAGCATGTATTAGCATGGCTGCTGGTCCAGAGGCGGTATCCTTTCGGTTTCTGACAAGTCAGGACATCTTGTCAGACACTTGATGAGATGCCGTTGTGTATTGAACAGTTGAAACCAAGGCTCGGTTTGGAGTTGATCATGTCCCGCTGTGGCTGAAGCGTGGCTGAACTGGCTCCCGTTAGCCGAGCATTTACCTGACTTACAACCACCTCGCCCTCACCTGGAATTACTTTATAAGTGAGGTTGAGGTTGTTTTTGATTAGACCTGGAAGTTGATCTAGCTGAATCAAATTACTCGGGTAAGTTGACTGCATGACGGTATGGATAGAGCCCTTCAATCTTAGCATATTATCTGACACTCCCGTCTTCCACACATGCCCGTAAAAGGCATCAAGTCTTTCGGCATCAAGTCTTCGGCACCTTCTGCTTCCGCAAAACCTGGACTACCTATGCTCGCAGTGAATCACAACCGAGATGCTTATACGGTCTGGGTTCTTGACTGTTGCTTCTCTCCTGGGCGCCTCGAATTGCAACAATCGCCGTTGATCATCGTCGGTTCCTTCTCAGTCTGCAACAGCCTTCACCATGAGCGTGCTTTCCACCTTCAGGAGAGGGAGGAAGGATGGCCTTCCTGCCTCCGTGATGTTTTCACCTTCGCCCTTTGTCCATCGAAATTTTTCTCTCTCAACTGCTGCTTGTCAACCTTTTCACTGCAAATCATCAAACCCTTATTCACTCTTCAATAATCCGAGGTAGCAAAAAGCCCATGGCAAGCTCAGCATGGCCACTGCTACGAGGGTTCACCACTTACCGCCAGAGACCCTCGGCAATGTCATATCGTTTCTCCCACAAGCTGACATAAAGAATCTACGACTCGTCGACCACAGGATTTCGCCATTAGCCACGCGACAGCTATTTCGCCGCACCCAATTACTAGCCCGAGCCAAAGACGAAAATAACCCTCATCGTTTCATGCGGCTCGCAAATTCCGAGTTGAGTGAACTTGTCCGGGAAGTCCGCTGTGATGTTTCCAGCATAGTACACAATGGATTTTACTATATGGAGAAAGCCAAGCTCGAGTTCCTTCCTGTCTTCTGGGATGCATTACCCCACCTAGCTCGCTTTCGAAACATTCAGACTCTACATCTGTGTTTCGACGCCAGTTTCGCATTGTGGGATTATAAATCAGGTTCCAACCAGTTCAGAAGTAGGGTTCTGAAGACTGTTCTTCGCATTTTGATGGGAACATTCACTAAGGAAGTGCCAAAAACCATCGACACACTTTCCAATGCCTCGACCGAGATCTCGCCTTCTGACACCCCATCATCTCCGATTACTCTATCTACTCTCATAATTTCCAACCTGGGAGATTACCATGATCCGGAACTCACGAATATGCCTGAATTTAAAACAGCCATGGGAAACATCAAGGCCTTGAGGCTTGACATAGCGCAGCACAAAGGAAGGTGGGGAGAACGGAGATTCATAGAGACAACTGCGATCCCAAATCAATGTCAAGAGATGTTCACTCAGCTACCCCTCACTTGGCTTTCCTCGACGGTAGCTGCCAACCTACAGGTCCTCTCGCTATATTACCAGTCATACTGGGGCTGGTTTCCCAACATTGATATATGCCTTATCGGTGGAGGAAACGGAATGCCCAAGCTCAGAAGCCTTGCTTTAGGTCGCTTTGTCTTCAGCCATCAACGTGAGGTAGACTGGATAACTTCTTTGGATCTCGAGGAGCTTTTTCTCGAAGGTTGCGCCGTCCTAGCCAAACACGTTGGCCATCCGACCATACAGAAAGGTCTCTGGACTGATGGCCACGAGCGACCTGCAACAGCCAAGATTGTTGGAGGGACGGAGAGGACTGGTTTGCGGTGGCATGAAATCATTTGGCAAATTCGCACCTCTATGCTAAACCTGAAACGATTTTGCGCTGTCGGCCAGCTGGGCATTTATGATTGTTTTTACAAATTACGAGAAACCCGAAGCCTTTGCGATTCCGGGCTCTCGCCAGGCGAACAATCGACTCACGAATCAAGCCTCTGGGAACAATTTAAAGGCCTCAGAAAAAAGAACATTCTGTCTTGCGAAACGGCGTTTCAGCACTTCACATGTGCCACGTCGCCTAAGTTATGCCTCGAATCAGATGTTTTTCTTTGCTGCCAATCCGATTTTCTTACGAGCTTAACTATAGTTCCCTCCGGCTACAATTATGTTTCGCATAATCCCACATACACGGAGCAGGCCTCCTATACTCCGGATCTTTATGACGTCGAAGCTGACCCAGTAATCAGCAACATGAAAAAATTGACGAAGATCGAGGATCTCATCCTACGTTCTATGTTGTCCAAGAAGAGCAAAAAGCAGGATATGAGTGCTGAAAAGCTGAAGCTAGCCCCGAAGATGGAGTATCATGACACAAATGAATACATTGAAGCAGTACTGCACCCTTTGCTTACATATCTTGAGCTATCTCGTCTCAAGATCATGTTGGAATTTTACAGTGGATGAATCCCAGAAATATGTTTCTTTAGCAGTCACACACATGGAAAAAGGCATTATAGGACCAGCCAGAAGCCAAGTAAGGGAAATCTCATGTCGTTGGTTTGTGTTATCACTGACCTGTTTTCAGTCTAGATCCGAAATGGACACGCGCAGGCCAGAGCGTGGATCAAGACGAAATTCAGGAGGCTGAGACCAGTCAAGAGGCACGTAGGATGCCAGTGATGCAGGACTCTAGTCAGCCGAGTATGGTTTCCGATTTCATATAATGTACAAGTCACTGCTTGTAACTCGGTTTGCACTCCAGTAAAGGATGTCTTAAAAACGCGCAGGATTGTTTTTGTCGGGGGGAAATATCTTGATAGCATTGGGGACATATGTGTGCCAGAGAGAATCATGTTGAAAGGTCTACCTCAGATGTGTTCCGTGAATTCATACATGATGTTGACAGCAAAACTCGAAGCAGAACGCTGATGCCAAAGACAGTTCGCATTAATTCCAGCAAAGGATCTTTTTGGTACGCTATATAATTTCTCCCCAACTGGCCATTATGGGATGTATGTCCATTCAATCTCTGTATCAAGGAACGCCAGCCCCATTCTCGTCATCATTCAAACCTGAATGGGGTTTGTCGATTCCAATCAGAACGTAACTCATCTATTGAACCGATAATTGAGTTGGTATTCTCGTCCCAGGTGGAAGAAATTCGTCACTCAAACACCACCAAGGTTTTTGACGCCGTGTAAGGCCACTTGAGGTCATTCAATACCTTAAAGAACAGGTCAATCGGGAAGTTTGTGAAGGGTCAGTTGATTGTTGTGTTTATTTCACGAAAGAGTGTAAGTTTCGGTGGAAGGTGATTTGACTACTGTATCTTGAAGCTGAGTGACTAGTCATCGGAATTCATCACCCCTGACAGCGACCCTCAAGTACCCATCGCCATTCCATCCTACGTCCCGAGAATTTGGGTAGACGAACGACACATTATCTCTTGACGTATAATTTCGGGTAGGTTCTTTTTTCCTGTACTGGTTTTCGGCCCAGTGTTTAGTCTTCACGAGATCTGATTCGGGATGAACTCCAAAATGGCCGGCATGTCAACCCATGCATAGGTCTTGCCTCCGAGGAGACGCTTGTGAGCATAGCCACGAGAAAAGTGCAGTCGGGCGTAGGCGGTAAGGCGATTGGTAACATTCTTGAGCCGATGTTCGGCTCATAATGGTGCTCATCTTGGTCCACTTGGTGTGGAAGAGCTTGTGATATGCGTCACGGAATTTGTCACTAAATCAGGTCGCCAACATCTAGATTCTTACAAGGAGCTTCAGAACGGACACCGAGGTTCTCGCTGTCTTGACTGTACAGCCCATTTCATTCAATTTTCCTCGTCCTCTCGTTGTGCATTGTGGATGGTATAGTAGCCGTGTTCCTCATAGTACTTGATATGGATGCCATGGCAGTCTCAAAGATGTCAACAAATATGCACACCCGCTTGCAAGCATCTTATCTTCCTTGATGCCTTCGAGCTCAAATGAACTTGTGTGAATGGCAGGAGTTGTAGTAATGCGAAATCTTGTTGGTCGATGAGGTCGTAGGGACGCCTTCAAGACCTACATGTCTTCATGCAGCACTCGTCGTGTTTTTTAGGATGTACACCTGGTCGCTTAGGCTCCTTCTCTACCCTGGACGGACTGGGTGCGGGAGTGTATCTTTCCCGGCTTGAATATCTTCTGAAAGCTCGCTGCGACGTTCTCATATCGGATGCTCTTGTAAAGTCTACTGAGCTCGGCCTGTCTTTAGACGGATCAGATATCGTTTAGAAGTCCTGGCGGTGTTGGACTCGGTGGTAGGATACAGGGTGAGATATCGCCAAAGTGATGCTGGGTGAAGACGGACGACCTCATTCCTGGTTATAGGGTGGTATTGTGCAAGGGAAAGAAGACAAGACATAGATAGCTGCGGTCGTTATCCAATGCTGGTCCTTCTGGTGACAGTGAGGATGATCAACATGCAAGCTTCTGTTTATAAGCTTCGGCGATGGAACGACTAGTCCAAAGGTCTTTCACTATATTCTGATTCAATCTCAACTTTCTAAAATCTACCTTAGCCCTTTCATTATCCATGATGAAGGCCTCTAAGCTTTCCTGCCAACACTAGGCATTTACGCACTTGACAACATTGTTGAGCCCAGTGATTGGTTCGTAACTAAAGCATCACAGCTCACTTGGTCTGTGAAAGTAAAAAAAATATGTCGATGTCCATTCGAGTTTCATTGCATGAACAATATTATCAGGTGAGAATGAGGGTGAGGACGACGATGTGCTGATGGCAGTTGCTGAAGGGACCTAGCCAGATCATGCCGTGTATTGTACTACAAATGTAGTTTACAGGAACAATCAAATATCACACGTTCTGATGATCTCCCACCACAGTAAGTTATCACTATCTACAAGGCGAAGCTCCAAAGGATCAAAGAAGTCAAGATGGTGAAATTGAAGTGAAAGCGATTGATGGGCGACACGTAGACCTCAGGGAGCAGGAAAGCATCGGACGCTCAGCTCAGGTGCCAACAATAACTAATATTTTATAGCCTTGACCCAGTAACGACCAATAAATGGGACCCAGGTATTCCAATAACAGCCAC
>VYWZ01001206.1:0-23523 GCA_008711595.1 Fusarium xyrophilum | reverse complement strand
CGTGCCCAAGACGGTATCAGTTCTCTTACTTAAACTTTGCTTTTACTGCATTACTTATATTATTAGTAAGTATAACCCTAGGATTAATATAATACTCTAATCCTATTACCTCCAAGTTAATCCAGATTAATATAGACTATTCCTTATAGTCATTAGCTCCTTTAAGCTTTATAACTATGGCTACGCCATATGTGATTTTTCTGGTTAACATGTTATAAGGCTATCGTGAGGTAACGGGTAAAAGGTTGGTCTAGGTAACGCTAACCCTTTTTGTGCTTTTGCCCCTCTTTTTCTTAAGGTAGGGGTTCAATTCCACCTTTTCACGTTTTTTTTTTTTTTTTTTTGTTTTTCAGTCGCGCTAAGGCAATATGGCCTCAAACTTTTCGCGCAGGTTAACCGCTTGATGTGTAACCTTCAACGGTTTAACTTAAGGTATAAGGTGCACCTATTGACAAACGTTTATCGGTTGATTGTTAGGCCTGATTTGGTTATAACCTTGTTTTTCAGCGAATTAAGGCGTTGTGAGCCTTTATAACGCTGGTTTTTGGTGTTTTTAGGGGATGTAGGGCACTTTGGGCACCTAATTCTCTCCCTGTAGGGGGTTTTCAGCGGCTTGACCTCTGTGATAGGGTATTTTTGCCTTCTGAATTCGATGGTGACAGCCAAGATCCCTCTAATTGTGCAGCGGANNGTGCCTCAGGCACCTTCAACAGAAGGCTGCTTTGAACCGCCGTGAGCACGGACTCTGACGGAGACAGGTTGGGCTTCCTCCAGTGGAGTATCAGGCCACGGCTGGTAAAGAGAGTCGGAGGACTTGGAGGAGAAGGATTTGGGTTTGCCGTTGATGCTGCGAGTGACTTGGATATCGTACGAGCTCTGTTCCCAATCGGGCGCATCGCCGTCGAATCTCCATGAGATTCTTGGTGCTGTCTCTGCGATGCCCAGAGGTGAGCTATAATGCTCAAAAGAGACCCTGGAGATTGACAGAGGCTCAGAGCCATCTTTGCTGAGCTTGCTTAGCGATGAGGCTAACATCAAGGCGGCTTGTTCCCTCATTTTATAAATGTGTACGATGATACTAGTTAATCCCTTTCGACGGTAAAGGCTTCGGACTTTCCCAAGTGCCGAGGTGTATTGATAGCCCGTGACTTTTCGATCATCCTGTCCGAATGTTACATTGCGGCTGGGGTAAAACGAAGGGAAATGTAGATGGACATCTCATGACAGGTCAGGGTTTGTCATCGCTGTAGCATAGCCCGTCCATCTTGAAACATACGCCGTCATCGACACATGGTTGCCGTCATCTCAATAATGCCCCAAATAGTTAACTCGCCTTCGGGACGTGATTCCAAAGATAAATATTTCTGACAATCATTAAAATGAGACTGCTCTTGAGTATTCAGGCGAACATTCTGACCTTCCAGTCAATTTGCCCGTTCGTTATGAGACATAGCGTTGAGCAAGAGTGGCTTATTATGCCTGCAGGCCTTTTCCATATTGGGGGCTAAGATGCTGTAGCTTGCATAGACTTCTGTTTGCGGTCGAATTTTCCGCGATGCGGCACCGGAATACCCGGGGTTTCTTGGTGATCTCATTCACATCTCGACATGGTTCACCATAGACGGGTCTTTTGTGGTCAAGGTTTAGAAACACCCCATGATCTTTAATTGCCTGATGATGAACAATTGCAAGAAGTCAGTAATAAGGTTAAGATTGAAAATAAGCTCTATAAAATTCTGCAAACGATATTCGGTGTCGCAACCACATGAAGGATTTTTCACGCCTCACAGCCACTGAAGTGCATCCTTTATCTTATCGGGAACTAGAATGGCAGCATTTTATAATGTTGAAGACCAACAGAATATTGCAAAATGATCCCTTCTACCCGAGAAACGCCATAACTACTAGAGCAAGATCCCCAGCCTAGAGTAACGAGGATGCACACACAGAAGCAACAAGAAGATGTCTTGGCCTCTTTCCGTCCATGGTGTTGTTCTTTACCATGTCCATGCAAAAGATCAGTCTATCGGAGTATCCACTACGTGAAGATCATGCTCCCGAAAGGCCCTAGCAAGAGTTGGGCTGAGGTACAGACTCTTATGATGTCTTCCACAGATGCCGTTTCCGACAGTCCACTATTCCAGTCTGCTCCTTGTATGCAGTAAGTTTGTGCACACACAGCTCAAAGCTGGGCTTCATCTCTTCCAACTTCGAGTTGTTTAGATCCACCCACAACTTGCCCTCATCGAACTTTATGAATGAAAGGTAGTCCATCGGAAAAAGCCAGAACCCAGTGGCAACCTCTGCTCCCTTTGCTCTGAGGTCCTGGACAAATATCTCCGCTGCACACTGCCATTTTTCTGGTTCTGTTTGGAAGATACCGGTGTAGTGTGTCTCTTTGACTGAACATGCACCCATAGTTGACATCGGGCGATAGCGTGATCTTCTTTGTGGCCAAGAGACCGAACCAGAACAGAACGCTGAGTCTCATGCCCTCTATGCGAAGGTATTGAGGTGTGTTGGCTTTGGCCCATTGGTCCTTGAGCCCAGGTAGATGAAGATCAATGGGTTCCAAGGGTCAAGGTAACACGCGAAGGTCCGCCCATCGTGGAACCACACATCCTGGTATGGTGTCCAGAGAGCTGACGTTTGTCAGTCTTAGCAGGCCTTTCTGCCACAGCTCGGCCTCTGCAGCATCTTCTGGAAACGGATCATGCTGCCAACCAAACCATTAAAGCCGTCAAACTTAACTTTAAGGTCAGGGGCTAGGTTGACGAGCCCAATGTGCCGACAGTCCATTGCCCAAACACAGTGAGCGAAGCGGCCAAACCCTTCGGTAAGGCCCATGCGTACGGTATCCGATTCCGGTCGAAGGTACAGTGTTCCATTCTCATAGAGCCCTGGTTTCATGTAAGTACAGGGAATCTGTACACTGTAAAACCTTTTCGCAGCCTCGCGCGACGCAGCGTTGACGCGGAACAGTTTGCTTATGGCTGCTTTGTCATCAACGAAGACACCATATTCCTTCTCCGATTTTGCATTCAGTTCCATCTCTTGTCCGCCAGGAAGCCGGAGAGTAGTTGGAGAATTGGCAACGGCTGAAAGCTCTTTCTCGAAAGGTCTGCCGTGGAGCACCTCCATAGTTCGTGCTGCATCCCTGCTTATTCGTTAGCTATACATAAGTTTTGACCAGAGCATAGTGATAGACCTACCCGCAATTCTCCCCCAGGTTCCAAACATGCATACTGAGAACTCTGTCTGTGATAATAGCTTGTTCCCAGATCAAGTCCTGAATCTTGATAGGGAAGTTGACGAGTTAGGGGAAGGTTGCCATTTCGTTGCTCTCGGTGGTGGGAAGAGGACGGTTAAGTTTAGACATGTTAGTGTTAAGAAGTCTTGTGAGTATTTAGATGAGTTGAATAGGGAATGTGAGATAGATGACAAGGGAATCGTGATCTTTCTATAGCTAGGGTCTCTATCTTTATATTCTCATCTGGTAAGGAACGTTCGCAAACTAAAGTTAAAAGAGATAGAAAACCTTGGTATCAACCTATGGGACGACGTGTGCGCGTAAGCTCTTGTAATTCGAATGTCGAAGCGGGCGAAAAGAAATCGTGTTCTCATCCAGCACCTGTATTGGCAGCCTAAAGCTTGACCTTGCAGGTGCCAGTCATCACACAGTCAAATGTTGAAAAGTAACTTTTAAACTACAATCCTGTCATGACCACTGAGCGCTATGCTATACGATTACGCTTGAAACTTCGACATCCATTCATCCGGTCCGCTTGAATAGCAGGAACGGGGAAATTATTGACCCCTACTGATACATAATACATCCGTGTGTGAGGTGGGTGATGTGAGCCATAGCTGTGGGGTCTATCAGCTTAAAATAACACTCTTCTAGAAGTCATACAGGGAGGTATTAAGCTCTATAAGTCTATCTAATGATTATCACATCTGATGCATAAAGAGAAATCTATACATATTCCCTAAGGGATAAAATGGCTGCCCCTGCCCCTCAGTCAGTCATTGAAGAAGCAACTCGAAGATTCCATGAAAAAAGACTTTGAAGAATTAAGTGCAACAATGGAGACCTTCTACTTAGCAAGTTTATCCATACTTCAACTTTCCTAGCCACCCATCAAATGATCTGCTGACTCACCTTCCGAGCTTCAGACCTCAACCTTCATGACTATACTGCGCCTTTTGTCGATGGAGATGGCAACAATGGAGACGGACTTCGCCGTCAGTTTGACGCTGTCACATCAGAAGCTGTAGCAGGTCATCGTGTACACTTGTCTCACGTATATGGGGTTTGTGTTCCCCCGACGGTATCGCGAGTCGCGTCAAAAGACAGCAGTCCTGTTGTTGTCCTTGAATATCCTTCGAGCTTTCCACGTTCAAAAGGTAGAATGGCGTTTTAATCTTGATACGAAAGCATACTGCAGTTAGAAATCCGTGGCTGTGACATTGATGTTACTCGTCGAAACTTGATTGGGTCCCGACCAGTTTTCTTTGATATCTTAGTCACTTTTTAAGCTTCAAAGGGCAGTGGCACTTTTAGTTTTAGCACTCTCTTCGGGTACCGTTTATTATGCTTTGTGTCTACCCCAACCAAGAGGTGAATCAGACCAAAGTGATCCAATATTCGACATGCCTCGCTACGGGGAACGGCAATGGCGTCTCTGCTGTTGTTCCTACTCTCTCGAACGCTTGCATATCTCAGGGCACCAAAGCTGATTTTCTTTATCTGTCAGTGGCCTCACATAGCGCGGTAGTGCCGACATTTCTGTGACTCAAGATGTTGCCTTGTTGCATGATATCACCACCTGCGACCCGGCACATATTCACCCTTGGGCAACCACAAGAACTATCTCCGATCTTTCCAATCCTCAATATCAATGTTGCACTAGAAGACGGGCGATTGAAGCTGCGACAGTTATTTTTGTCGTTGTAAGCATAGGTATTGCATTTCAATTGTGTCGCTTGAGCGACAGGGCTCGATTGGAGATGACTTCAGACAAACTTGGTTCGTGGCAATATGCTCGGAGCTTCGTTGATTAACATAAATCTGTGAAAACCGCCCAAACACAAAATCAGTCCTGATGTAAACAAAAACACTAAGCACAGTTCAAATTTATTTAGGCTTTCGACTCTCTTATAAGATCGCCATTTTCCCTTTGCCTGTGGAGAATGATCTTTCTCCTTTTCTGCTCACACAGAAACTTTCGTTGACATTTATCTGAACCTATCCGATTTACGTCATCAAAAGCCTCGACAGGCATGGGCCAGACTTTCATACAATATTGGAATTGATCTGAGTGATTCAGGATCATTTCCATCTACGGGGCTACACCCAGTAACACTACAACTCCCAGCCAGCTTCAAGCTGATGGAGCGACCTGCTTGGCAACGTTGCAACTCTCTTGAGAACACAAAGAATGATTCAGAGAAACGACCGAGAATGGAAGTTGACCAGATCCGGAGGCATCGGCCCTATACTTCTGGGCTTGTCATCCTGCGAGATCTCAGTGGCATGGCCAGACCCAGACCTCATACTTCGCCTCTTCAAGAACACGCTTTCCTCAATCGTACAGACGGGACGTTTCCTGGGATGGATGCTCCTGCACTCGGAACAGTCGAAAATCTTCGAAACCGTCGTTCACCATCGCCTGCAGCATCCGATACTTCACCATCTGTCGACGATTATGCCTTGTCAGTCACTCACTCCAATCCCGACTCTCCGCCTCAAGGTCCCGCTACAAGCTTCAAGGAGGTATGTCAGCCAATTAGGCGATCAAGGCCCTTTGCAGAGCTTGTTCCACATAGCGCTCTCTCAACATCCTCCGAAAGCTATTCAGAATCTCCTTGCCGCTCCTCTTCACCAGGGATTTCTCAGGCCCGTCCGTTATTTGAGCCCAGCTTCACTTCTGCCGTTACAGAAGAGAGCTTGTCCCCCTCTCCTATGGACATCCTGCTCTCTAAGACGTCTTCTGAGATGGAGCCGAACGTTCTTGACTCCCTTAAACAACAGCGTCTGGCGATCGAGGATACTGTTCTTCCCAACCAAACAAACCGTACTCTTGACTGGCTCACCTCCCCTCACATCCCTGATGTGGCACCTCACAGCTCCCTCGAGATCTCTCCAGACCATTATACCGAGGAACGATATTCTGCAGCCGAAACTATCTGGCAAGACAGTTGTAGCAGCGATGTAGAAGATGACTCTATTCTACCTGAATTTGACCTCCAGAAACCTTCGAATATTCAGACAATGTACACAGCTATGGAGATTGAACCTAGTGGCTTTGGTGTCAACAGCACAACTATTGCAAGCTTGCCAGAATGCATTCGCGCCATGATCATGACGTTCTGTATTGAGCCAAAGGACGTCCTTGCCTTGATCAGCTCGTCGCCAGTCTTCCTTCAACCCTTCTGCCAGAATCGTCGTGCCATAGTCAGCCGAATCATCAAGCATATGAGATTTCGCTTCGGTGGTGACATGCCTCGCAGCTGTGTCATGGTAGCACGGCTCCGAAATATGGAGTCTAAAGGTGCGGCCGGCAGCCTCGACGTTCGCAAGGCCACCGCCAGAAAAGCTATTGAAGGAAGTCTGAGCCTCTCTCCAAAAGGGCCTTTGCTCCATCCGGTGTACAGCCTTCGACACCTCAGGTTCGTCTCAGACACTCTTGACACAGCAGAAAGTGTGATGTCAAGCTACGCGTCTCAAGCATGGGCCAATATAAATGGAGCCAGCAAACTGGGACAGTCTCACACTGCTGAAGAGCCAGTGCTCTCCAAGACTGAAAGGAAAAGATTCATGGATGCTATCTGTCTCTACGATGCTTATTTCACGGCTTTCTTCTCTGACAATGCGATTTCATCTCGTGATGACAACGCCCTGCGGCAGAGCTTCCTTGAAGAAGATGAAGAAGATGGCACACCTGGTGAAGTTATCAAGCGTTTCTACAGCATCATCACCTACCTGCATCATGTGTATCACTATTGGATAGATATGGCCATAGGAAAAGGGTCCCGTGATATTACTCCCATGCGCGAAAACCACAGTCTAGTTCCCCATTTGGAAAAGCACATTGACCAGCTTATCAATCATTTTGTATGTAGCGGGCCAAGTGTTTTCCGAATGTTGCAAGAAAAGAGACCATCTGAACGCCATAAATTCTTTTTAAGACTGCTTAGTCGCTGCGAGACAAATGCGCAATATCTCCGGAAGATAACGTCAGCGCAAGTCAAGGGGGACGAACGGCTATGGGCCTATCGTGAGATGGCGACGGGCCTTACAACGCAAGAGGTACTGAAGGCACAGCATTTCTGGGACCCAACTATTGTCAGGAGTATCAAAGCGGCCTCCCCAATCTGTCCCACGGCGGGCCTACAGTTGCGAGGCAGGCCTAACACCTAGCCTTACTCAATATGCTTTTTTCACCACCTCGGCATGGACTTTACATAACACACTCTATTAGAGAATCTACAATTAGTAATTAGTAATCCTTGCTTTTGGTGTTGATCAGAGCACTCAGTCTAACTTCGCGTCACCTGTAAGGAGCTTGGTGTAAGCATCATCTATCCCGTCTATCAACTCAAAATAACAAGCCTGCCTGCGTCTCTACAATTACACAAGCACAGACATTGATTGGCTTGATATGTCACGTTGAGACATCATAAGCGTTAAAGTATCAATCAACATCATTCCTGGGAAGCCAACCAATACGAGCCTCAGCTATTTCTTCTGATCTTCATTTCCATGTTACCACCACCATCGTAACATTCCTAGTCAGAGTCTGAGCTACTGCTCGAATCGGACTTTCCATTCCCCTTCCCAAACTTCGACTCCGGTATATAAAGATGCATCAAATTATGCATCTCTCCTGTCTCCCTTCCACGACAAGTGTTCCCCAAATAAGGATGAAACAGGGAAAATGAACGAAGTGTCGCGGCGAGTCTTTTAAGACAAAGATCCTTTTCGATATCAATGTCTTCCCTGGAGGATGAATCAGCGTGAGCGAGGTCTTGAAGGAATGGTTCTGAAACCTTGGACTTTATATTTCAAGGCCTCCACTTTGTCATCGGAGGTTTCACCGACCCAACACCAAGGCTTAGAGCTGGTCCTTTTAAAGATTTCCAACATATTAATGAGAAGTTCTTCAGCCTGAGCATATCGATGCTGACGAGTACACAAAACCGCCAGATCGTTAGTACTGTTGAGGGTCAACTTGTGCTCCTCTCCCCAGATCCTCTCGCTGTTGTTGACCAGCTGAAGTAGAATCTCTGCAGCTTCCTCCAACTTGTTTTGCCTCATATAGGCCGTAGCTAACATATCCAAACACCAATGGATAGCCATATTCTCCTCCCCAAGACTTAGCAAACCTGCCCTGATTGCTTTCTTGCTGATCTCCTCAGCTGCTTCGTTTTTGCCAAAGCGACTCAGATATCTTGTACATCGACACAATAACTCTGCCCACTGTTCAACATCTTCCGTCTGTGGCTTCTCCTGTTTCACAGACTCCGAGTGTGGCAGCAGTACCTGGCAAGTAGGCCAGTTCTCAAACTTGAAGGGATCGAGATTGTGACGCCTATTGTGTTGAAGTCGAGGTGTATTTCTAACCTGATAATTAAATCAAAAACTTGACTCTACCACCACCTTCCGATTACCCTAAACGTTCTTCCGAATTACACTAATATATGTATTATTATAAAAATTTCTTTAGTTAAGCTAAGCTTTTCTTCTATATTAGCAATTCTTGATCAATCTAATAGCTATTTATCATGTCTAGAAATTATTTATTTAACTAAATTATCATAGTTTAATAAGGGATTTAATTGTGATGCATAGAGTACACGTAGAGGCTCTTCAATTGTGGCAGTTTATCGGAAGATGGTGTCCAAGCTCTGGTATGAGCCTGCACCGTAGCGTGCAAGTCAAAAATATCTCGATTGGCAGTCACTGAAACGAGGGAACAGCTGCGAAGCAGGTCTAGGTCATCTCCGAAACCAGCAGCTTGGTCTTTTCGATGCTTAAGCTTGCTCATGAATGATAAGAGATTGGCTGCCGACGGTATTTCGTGGCGGATCTTCTCGAATGTAACTTGCCATGTTGTGATCAGCGAATTCGAAACAGTCTCATCTCTACGGAGATTGCCGAAGTCGACATCTAGAAGGCTATTCCTCTTCTCATCACTTTCTTGAAATGCTTCCCAGTAGGTTCCAACAGATTCGCGGGGTGAACAACGGTTGATGTAGGCTGCAGCTTGCGTGATTGCGAGGGGTATGTAATCCAAAGCCTGAAGGAGCTTAACAGCAGCATCATGCTCAGATTCGACGGCAAGCTTATTCTTGATAAGAAGGAGGCCTTGAGCCTCATTCATGGCAGACACCTGGAAGATGTTCTTCCGACTGGCTGTCAGCCTCTCCGCAACGTCAAGACTGCGAGAGGTGACGAGGATGGTGCCATGCCGAGCCCTGGGTAGCAAAGATACTAGTAGTCGCCCATCGGTGCCTTTGGGGTAGAAGAGGTTGACGTCGTCGGCATTATTCGACAATCGTCAGCCAAGAACGAGCTTCATCGTTCTGCAGCCAGTCGCGAACAAGAGCAAGGATGTTCCTGCTTTGAACTTACATAGACCCAGAATATATCAACGTTAAAATCCTCGTCGTGGATAAAATAGGCAAAGTCGATGGCAACCTGTGATTTACTGCGCTACGTTAGCGAACAGTACCGTAAAGCGACAGAGATACATACCCAAACCCGCCCATACCCACAAGAGCCATAGGGCCTGCAGAGCTATTATACTTGTCTCTAAGCCACGCCGTCATATCGGGACGTGCGACGAAGTTTTGATCTCGATCAAAAGGGATATTGAAACATGGCGGGTCAACTACTGACGTCGTGCTCTGCTGCTGTAGCGATAAACCCTCAACCCTTTGTGACATGTCGAGCAGAATTGTCCTATCGAGGTTAACAGAGCTATTAGTCACTGTAGTTACCGACTCAAGTTTGGTCGACTTGCAGACATAACGTGATTGTCTGCTTGTAGTGCTCGAGATGATTTGATAACACCATACTGATTTCCTTGCTGTCGAACGGCCATCTGAGCGCGCGGAGACCGAAGCGTCGCATGGCTTTTCGAGCATTACCAGGATCGAGTTTATCCTGAATTTCTTCCAGCTCAATCTCACACGAGCTCAGCGAATCAAACAACGATCGGGATGTCGCCAAGCGCCGTATTCTTTGGGTTCTCGAGGAGTCGCTGGGCTGCTTCGAGGCACACGTGTAGGTTTCTCAGCCGAGTCTGGAGCCGGGTAATGTCAGCCCTCGCATTTCCAGCTGCGGTCGAGTATTGGACGCAGAGCTTCCCGACTTTGGCGGAGAGTTCGACGATGGCGATGATGCTCGTGACAAGCCCTACGGCCTCGGCCATGGTGAGCGTTACTTTTCTATCAAAGTTGGATAAAACTTAATGAGCTGCCGTGTCGCGCTTTATCAGCGCGCAGTGAGGGGAATCATTCTCAACCCTGTCTGCCCAATGAGGCTGAGGTGTCAGCTGAACGCGGCGTGGCGTTTACAGACCAACAGGATTAGATGTTCGACGTCGGACTGCATCGTGCGCTGGCGTTCAGATACTGCGATTTTAGTGCAGATAAATCAAGATTCACTAGAGTATGAGCAGAAGGGATATGAATCCGATACCGAAAATCATTCAAAATTCTCTATTTCGCAACTGGCTCGCTATGCAAACTGTGCTGAGCTCTATCATTTGACAATCTAGTAGTCATGATCCCACGTATGCTGTTTCCGCCTCGATATTGTATCTGTATCATCCGTCAAACGCCATCCATCAAACGCCATTAAAAAGCAAAATCAATATTCGCATCCTCTCAGATTCATGCGACAGACTCTGTTCTTCGTGATCGTCGACGTCGTCGACCTTCATGCAATGGCGTAGATCGATGCTTATTCACCGCCGCTAAATCCAGAGTTGACTCAGTAGCAGCTCTCTTGACAACCTCCATAGACCCATCTTCTTCAACGGTCTGAACAGTCATTTCTCGCTTCTCGTCTTCAATCATCTCAATCTTCTCTCCTACACCCAGAAGCCGTGGTGTATCTGAGATCTTGGGCTTTTCGGACAGACCCATCCAGGCTAGGGTCTTTTCCCATATCCCCGGTGGGGGAGGACTCCACATTCCGACATCAAAAGTATAGTGTTGTTGCTCGTCGGGGAGATTGAGCCACACGAAGGGTCTGTTGCTGTTGATCCGTCCTTCGATGACAAAATCACCAATTTCTTCGGGGATTCGGATTGGCTCGGGAATGAGAATTGTTTGGTAGGCTGGCACGATGAGATGAAGCTGGACCGGTCGGCAGAACTGCTTTCGTCGTGCTTTTGACGTTTCTCGCCTGGTGATGCGCTCTCGGGCTGCGAGCATGAACATGAAAACGGTGTCGAGCTGGTTGGTGTATCCGCAGAATCGAGGGCTCAGTGGTCTCTCCTCGACGAGATGGAAGAACTTGGGATACCAATCGGTATCGGGATGGTAAAGAAAGAACCAATGATCGCGTTCAGTATCGACACTCGATTGGCTTAATCGCTCCCGAATCATATCGAACACATACTGCGGAAAGTCCCGTTGAGCCGCAAGCGCCGCCTGGGCCTCGAGACTCGTCGAAATCTCTCCAAGCTTGGCCGCGATGAGGTTCAAGGCCTGAACACCCTGATACGTCTGAATGACATTGGCGCCCGTGCCCAACGTCGTAGCGACAATGCTAAACTGATGAAACAATCTCGTACTATCAACTAGCGACTGGCCCATGATATGCATCTGCGGCAGAATACTCTGCGCGTTCTTGATGGTCTGCGAGGCGCTAGAGAGGAAATCGTTGGCATGTTGGATGACGTCTCCGACCTTGGAGATCTTATTCGCAGCCTGTACGATCTTGATGACTGGCGCTGCAGAGGCGCATGTGCTTGCCACTTCGAGGGCTGCTGCTTGGAATTTCCTGTCGCGGACTGCTTTGGTGAAGAATTCGTCGAGGCCCATGATGTTAGTTTCAATAGAGCGTGTCGTTAGTGAGAAGCACGTAGGGTAGGATGCGGTTTGGGGGAGGCCGTAACTTACAGAGTAGAATTTAGAAAAAGGCGGTAACTGGAGGTGGATACGGCGTATCGATGTGGCGAGTGTGATTGGTTCAGCGAGGCTGAGGTAGCCAATTGGAGGTGGACAGCTGGTGAAGTGGATAACTTGCGGCCCAACGTGAGACGGACGCCTATCATAACAAACAAGAGTCATCGCTTGAGAATCGGGGACGAGAATTATGACGCAGGTGATCACGATAGAGGCTGAACTAGAGAGATCCTCTTTGTGGATTGTCTCGGTAATGTGAGCCTGGTAGCTGGATCGTGGCCGTGAGCTGAGGGAGCTGAGAATAGCTTCAGGGGGACCTTGGGAAGTGGGCCGCCAAGATCGAGAGAGGAAAAGCTTTGATGTACTCTGTACTCTGTACTCTGTACTCTGTACAATTCATCAGATCGTTCGTTTTATGCAAGCTTGTGAAAATTGAAAATGAGTCTTTATGCCTAGTGTAGTTTGAGAGTCCAGGTCGACATCAAGAAGTCACGAGGGACATGATCCAAGAACTCGACATCGAATGCGTGATTCAATATGAATGATACTGATTACAGAGTTTAAGCACTGTCGTTGACATTTTGTCAGGCCAGGAGGTGTCCAAGCAACAAGCCCTCAACTTGGTCCATCATCACACTGAACCTACTGCTTCTGCATCTTGGCCCAAGCAATCGTCGCACCCAACCTATCCCCAGACTCATAGAACAGGTAAGTATTCCCTCCAGAAGTCGCAATATCCGGCGCCGCAACTCTTCCGACATCCTCCCCCTTCCCTCTAGACTGATACAGCAAAATCGGTTCAGCACCCACATCCCGCAACGTCTGATCAATAGTCCTCGCGTAAATCTTGCCCGAAGACCCATGATAAATAACATACGCCTGCCCATTCCACGTCCAGTGATTCGCACCCGAGACATCTGTCCCCTCAGGTCCTCCAGGCTGAACAACATAATCTGAGTCAACAGTCCATTTCCGACCATCCACTGATTCAGCGAGTCGGATTTTGCGCCTGTTGTCTCTTTCGTTGGCCATGTAGAACATTGCGCAGTTGAACTTGGACGCTGGGTTGGGATGCGCAAAAACACGCGCATAGCTTGATTCTGTGGTGCTGGAACCGCTCATTCGTTTGCTGACTGCTACGCCGCTGTAGCGGAAGTCAACGCCATTGCTTGATTCTGCTCAGCGCGTTTGCGTGTTATCACCGTGGAAGTAGAGAAAGATTCTCCCAGCATCCGAGTTCCAACTTGCATCTGGGCTTGAGACGTGAGGGACTGAATTAATATGAGTCCCACTTGTTGGCGATGACTGGGTTGTTCGAGTACTCTTTCCAAGGTCCTTCGAGACTGTCAGAGTATGCGAGAGATATACCGCCTGGGTTCTCGTGTGGTGCGTAGTAGAGGTACCATTCCCCGAGAGGGTCGTCTAAATATTCTCCTGCATGGAAAATACTAGGGTCCCTAGGGAAGATAAACTCATTTGTTGGGTTGTACTCATAGGTAGCTTTGTTCGTAACATGTCCTTTATACCAGAAGTTTGGCCAGCCATCCGGTGCAGGAGCAAGTTGTGCACTTGCAATAGATGCCAACCGGGCAATGCCTAATAGGCGGATGGTCATACCGGAGCGCATGGAGTAGATATACAAAAAAGGTCACTGATTTCCACTGAAATACAGAACAGACAAGATCAACAGATTATCCCAGAATCTCCCAGTATTTTTCTCCCCTTTTATATAAATGGAATCCGTCTGCTGTACAACCAACACCCATTATCATCGGCGTCAAACCGACACTCCCCGAAAGGATGTGAGTCGTGCCAGCGCGATGCGCATGACAAGACCCAAAAGAAAAAAGAAAAGCATGACCCATCCACAGCTCGCTAGTGTCAGTCAGCCTTGCAAGTAACTATGCGAGAGCCAGCGCAGCGCAGCGCCTGGACTGGTCAGACGGAGCCGCGCAGTGTAACATTGGAAAATGCCAAGCCCTGGGGTCGTGACTTGCATCTCCCCCCAAGCTTGGTAGACGGATCAAGTACCGCGTTATTCCCGGCGTTTCATCGTATGACGCGGGCATGTAGTGGTTGGGGATGCTGACTTGTGTATGTATGTTTTACTTGGTACGTAGACGGTACTTGGATGAGCTACACGTCATTCGGGTGAGGTTATTGGTTGTTTCAGGTGAGGGTGCGGTATGTCGGCTTCCTAACGTGGCAGTATCTCGTCCGATGTAGCCGATGTGCAACGAGAAGAAACCATCTTAGCTTGGGATGTGGTTTGGCAATATCATGGTTGTCAGGGAGGATGCATAAACTATTCGGTGTGAGATGGCTTTGGAGTGAAGGAACAACGCTCCTTGGCTGCAACCTCAGCATCAGGTGAGCATTCCCAGAGTACAGAATTATAGAATAAACTCAAGTGGATGCAAGTGGATTGTGCTGTAAACTGTTGAGCGATACTCTGAACTGCCATGGTCAAATTGATCTCGTGCCATGGACTCATGCATCTCAACGTCTCCATAAGACGCCACCTAGGTGCTCAGCATTACAACTCAATATGCAGCATTACATAACAGTCAAGGGACCTCCTCGCTCCTGTTTCAAGTATGCAAAGCTGACCGTTTCTTATCACGCTCGATGAAACATCGCGTCATTGTAACCGAGCCTGTCTGTGAGCCATGTTCCAGATGACGAAACAAAACTACCTGACCACCCCCATTGGACCAAAATTGTTCACCATGGCTGACTGGGCCCAAGATGATCACAGCTCATCTCTTTTGCTATGAAGACCTGTTACATCAATGGAAATGACGTGGTCGCCTTTCTTTTGTTCTGACATGTTTATATGCATGACATCCACACGAGACACGACTCGAGCCTATACTGCGACGACATATCAAAGCGCATAAGGCTCATAGCTCGGAAACCTGTTGCACAGCGTCCTTTTGATAAACCAATCTGGAAAATTGATAGATGCTTTGACTGTACGATATCGCATAAATGCTGGCAGCTGTTCTTTGGCCAGAAGTCAATTGCCATTATCGGAGACACGTCATAGGCGGCTTTTACAACGCTGTAACGTTGGTGCAAAAAGCAAACTTATCAAGCCAGACGTTTTTCATATCGCGGCTGGTGTCATGGCTGAAACTTGACAGGTACTCGATCAAAGAAAATGTGTGAGTGAGAATCATCTTGTAATTATCATCAAATCAAGACTCATTACACATCATCGTCATCCATCCACCACCATCGCCGTGACGGATAGATCATTAATACCGGCCAATCGCTTATTTAAGACCACAGTTGCTAATAGCAACCTGAGCAGCAGTGGCATCAACCCTTCCAAGCTCAACAGCCTGATTGTTCGTAAGCGCATCCATCGCAGCAGGCGAAATGTTGAATCCAGCATCAGCATGATCAATCGCGAGAACGTCGATGCTCTTTCCCTTGTAGGTGAGCTTCCAGCAGGTACCGCAGCTGGGAGAGTTCCAGCCTGCGACGGCTTGCGCACCTCCGATGTAGGGGAACTTGGGGATCTGGCCCTGGGTCTTCCACTTGTACTTTGTGATGAGACCGTTTTGGCCGTCTGAGCAGGCGACATCGGTGAGGGCGCGGTCGGGTTTGCCGTAGCCGGGGTCGTAGGAGACTGTGAATTGTTAGAGGGGAGAAAGAGGAGGATGGGGATGGGGGACGGACCGGTTGTGGCTGAGACTGAAGTCAGAGCTGCAGCGAGGTAGAAGGGGTTGGTCAGCTGCATGATGAATGATATTACCGTATTAGACTATTATTGATCGATGAGTAGGATATTAGAGATGATGGATCAACATAAAACGAGGTGCATTTCACCCTCTTTATATGATTCCTCACACTCTCCCCTCCTCAAGCACCCGAGCCATCCGATCATAAACTTCGTGTTCAAAAGCCACGAGCCTTCCCCGCAACACCTCCATCGTCATGTTCTGATCCCTCCAACGGTATGTGGATGTGACGGATCGGTCCGTAACGCCCGAGAATCAAAAGTCGAGGGTTTGCGCCATGACAATCAGCTGAGTGTGACTAACCAAATGCAGCATAATCTTCCCCAAAAAGATCGTGTTCGAGGGAAATGGAGGGGTAGAAAGTGCTGCAATTGGTTGGTGGGGCATTGAGTTCTGAGCGCTCGTGTTAAGCGTTCTCGTATTCATCAAGTGATTGGGGACGGGGAGCTATCAGATGATGATGCCCGGATCAAAGGGTCCAACAAGGTCTGGAGGTTTCTGACGTCGGAAGCCACTCCAGACCTTCAGATTTCTGTAGATCGCGTCAAATATCGTAGTGTTTGTACGAGCGAGGATTAATACATCGCAAGCGGATGATCCGGGTCCAGTCGGTTCTTCATCGTGAGGCGGCTTATCTGCGACAGCGAAACTCATAATGTCAGATTGGGAAGACCTCGGCACTCAAGACAAATCAAGGCCAAGGCCCCGCGCCATAAACCTGCAGCATCGATCTCCGCTTCAGTACAGACTATCATCCAGGATTCGTATTCACCATTAAAATAAAGCACGTGTAGCCTCGTTGATTCCACTCACACTCGTATAGAGGTTGACGATACTACTTTATCATCTCGATCACCTCGCAACGCACAATCACTACAAGATAGGATCTAGACGAGCCACTTGAACATCATATTCTCAGTAGCGAAGAAAAAGGTACCCAACTCTTTCGATGCGGTTGTCCAATGAGGGGCAAAAAGTCATAATAAGACCGTTCATCTACGAGTCGTAACGATACAACGGAAAGTGTTTTATGTGATGCTGTATCGGGAGAGGCTCTTCCCACGTGGTCCAACGACCTTATCATATTCTGGAAACATTCTATCGCCGTAGTAGTGGGATGGGCCCTGGTCAGAGCGGCCTCGTAAGATCGGGCAACAATCCATGGCGCCACTGAAACAACATGATAAGACGACACTCACAGCTGTGCGGGGGAATCTCTTGGTTACATGCTAACGTCGAGTGACCTATGTATGGTACTTTTGAGGTCAATGTCGCGCGTCTAGTGAGTCGTAAAGTGAGACATCAACGAAGGAATGGTATTATACTAATAAGAAAGGTGAAACATATGTCCGACGCCGATTCATGAAATCCCCCCAGTCGTTACTTAATACAGATTCACAAGCTCAAGCCTCAAGTTTCGTCTCATGCAAGGTATGACCTTTATCATCACGCAACACGGAGACTCTCCTTCTCGGTGCTGACACTGCAGCCTGCGCGTCCCAGTACAGGTAGATAGCATCAGTATCACCATCATACTCATCATCAGAGCCAACCTCGATGATGCGCCACTTCGCTCGACTGACGCGCTCGCGGCAGACAGCGTTCATGTTAGCGAACCTGACCTCGGTATCTTCTCCACAGTAGCTCTTGATGTTTTTGACCAGGTTCTTGAGGTATGTCTGAATCCCATCAAGAACCTTGGATGTGTTCGAAAAGGCGTTGGGGAAGATGAGGGACTCGTTGAAAGTGAAGATCCTGGTGTCTTCTGGGATACGGGTTGATGAGAGGTGGTTGTTTCCAGGCCAATTAGATCTGGGACTTGACTCAACGTCAGCCCCAGTCGATGAGAGCTTGGTAAAGGCCTGGCGAAGGAGGATGTAGACGATGTTGAAGCCAACAGCACATCCGATGCCGACTTCACTAGAGTGGAAGAGAGTAACCCAGAGTGCCACCATGGAAGCGGCAAAGTCTGCCAAGGAGGTCTTCCAGTAGCGATAGAATATCGATGGAGGTGAAATGAGACCCCAGACAGCAGTGATGATGATGGCTGCTAGTGTCGCCTTGGGAATCCAGTAGAGTGTGCCAACAAGCTCGTAGACACAGACAAGGACAACAGCCATTGTGACGACACCAGAGAGGCTGACTTTGTCAGGTCTAAGCCTGAATCTGATGAGGAGTTGTGAGCTACCCTGTAAAGATTGTATAAGTAACTGGTTCGGAAGAATGTATACAAGTCAAATAAATGTATTGATTCTCATGATTCTCGATAAAAGTGACATGTCCAGAGTTAGGACACAAGCAATAGATACGGACCCGCACTACGATAGGCAAAGTTGTAACGTCAGTACAAGTGGTGTGTCACCTTGAAACATGTTGTTACAGCTCCAACTTGTCAAGAGTCAAGCGGGATTGTGACATGATCCTCGCCCCAAGAATATTGTGTATTCGGCGTTTGGCACTTTGGTAAGGCGAAAATTGAAGTACAGAATGTTAACACTCTGAAATGGAACTTATGGAGTTGATATATAGTCGAAGTTTGAGTTGAATGTAAAAGCAAGACATTTTATCCATCCTTGTTAAATTGTCGCCCTTTCATCCTCTTGCCTTGCCCTGGATAATGCTAATCTTATAGTGAGTGAGACACTGAGTGGCCCTACCCTCGACTTCAACAGTCACTAAGCCGCCCACCGCAAACTACGACGGGCGAACCTTGTACGCTCATAGACATTTTGCTTGCAGCGCTTCCGACATCCGGGTCGCTTGGATTCTGCGTAGGCGATCCATAGGTACTGTGACTGTAAATCACCAGGCGTCCTACGCACACGATCATGTCGCGCAGTAGCTACTCTCTTCTCTCAATGACAGATCATATAACGGTTGCGTGGTCTAGTCGGTTATGGCATCTCGCTCACACCGAGAAGGTCCCCGGTTCGATCCCGGGCGCAACCATTGGTTTGCCGAATATCATTGCTATTCCTTTTTTTCTTCAGCATGAACATATGAGTGATCACAAAATCCAAAAGCGTCATCATGTTTAAGTAGGTGTAAATGTCAATTGCATAAAAGCCTGCTTTATCAAGGGAAGTTATTTATATATATGGCATGATTTGTCCCAACTCTGAAATAAGTACTTTTTATACTAATCGTACATCATCTAAACACGGAGCTCGTAATAATTGTTCTCATGGCAGATTACTACTACAGGTCAAGCTCTCTATCATCTTCTTCATGTCCTTCCCTCGGCGTAGCAAGCCTTGTCATGACGCGACCTATCCACGCAAAAATCTCCCAAGCTCCTCCCTCAAGGATCAGCAGCTGGAGCTGGACTTCCGTCTCCACGACTTCGAACATCTCTCCAACTGAGAGCCCGGGTGTCTGCACAGCGGCCTGGAAGTCTGGGTGCCAGTAGGCGATGGGGTATCTTGCCACGTAGCTGCATCAGGGGCGGGCTTCTCAGACTCACTCGCATCATACATGCTGCAAAGCGCAGCGTAGCGCGAAGAGAATACGAATAACCACCGTAAGGCTTCCTAGCCCAACGGAAAGAGCACATTCCCTCTGGGACGCGATCAAGAGCATGTTCCGACACAGTAGCGTTCGTGCAAACGCACTGCTTGTCGTACATCATCAACGTCTTGGACCTCAGATGTCTGCAAGCGCGCCGACAGCTCTGAACACCACTGCTCTCGCCTGGAACCACAGCATCACCAGGCAACTTGAAGGTACAGCCCAAGCAATCTGGTATCGGATCCTCAGGCAACGGATCTTGGTCAGGCCAAAGCTCGCTCTTAAGACCGGTATTGATAGCACTTTAACTTCCAAATCTTTCGCTGCCGCAAGCGACAAGATTTTATGCCTTGTCTGGGTGAAGGTCCACACAATAATGGCCGAAGCCCCTGACGCTTTTGCGCCGGTTCGGTATAGTTTCTGAGCAACAGCAGTCTGTGCCTTGGACTAGAGCCATTGGCGAGGCAATATTGGCCGCAAGCAGTCCATGTGTTTCTTGTTTTTGTCGCCCTTGACCTTGACGACTGGGTCGGCTTTGTCTGAGAGGCCGCCATGGCATCCGAGGTGATACGTTTGCCTGGGCGTGGTGGCCGGTCGGGTGGATCATTAATGAAGCCTCCAGTAAGGCCGAGGACTGCAATGAATAGAAAAGCTATTTTGATAAGATGAACCACCATGGAAGAATTGGGGCAGAACACGAGGCGATATTTGCGTCGTTTCCCAGTACGTGATTGATGAAACAAGAGTTTGAAGAGAAATGGATTCACGGTCAGTGGGAGGGAGATGTACCTCCTTTCTTAACCACGGAAAGGCCCAAGAATCGGTCGACGACTTGCAGTTGTTGGTTGTCTTGAAACACTGTTGGTTGTGTTATTGGTGCTTAGCCCGAGTATGCACCGGGATTGATCCATGTTGTTTGGACGTCCCGGTGCTGATCAGCGACAAAACGCACGAGAGCACCTTCTCTCTGCCAATCGGAATATAAATTTTATGGTTTCGTTAAAGTCTAACGCAGGATCTAAGTCCCGCACTCCGCGTTCTATTTCTGTTTACTTGCGTGTTTGCTCCTGCGAACTGATGGAATACGTAGACCTTCGGCTTGCAGGAAAAACAAAATAAACAGAAGCCAGACCCTGCTTTGATCAAATTAATTGGATAAGTTTGAGATATTCCGGCATACCAGATACCTGGGGGTATATACAGCAGGCTGTTGGACCTGTTCGTTCTCACCCTGATTGTTAGTCCTCTGACCTCAGGATCGAATTGATATAATTGTCGGATGCGGGCCACTTCTCTTACATTAACAGTTCCTGGCTTCTTCACACCTCCCTAGCCTTTTGACATCAGCCTTAGACAGCTCATGAAACTGGGAATTCCTCTGTATAGCAAGCCTCGGCCTGGATATCAGGATGGACCGCCGTCTGTTTCAATTCATGGTCACCAAAACCCACGAATAACAATGGGACCTATCATCCTCCTGCTCAGCCAACTTACTTTGCATCCGAAACTGGTTCTATAGTACTTACTTCGGTGTCAGCACCCAACAAGGGTCAAGAGGTCGCCCCAACGACTCTTGCCACTAAATCAGCTTTCAACGGTAAGGGACAGACAGCCAACTCAACATAGGGTCTGTATCCTTCTTAGTCCGCAGAAGCACCATCCACGTCGGTCGTCCAATCCGGCGGCAGCAAGTAGTAGATCATGGTGTGGATCTGGACTCGGGGGTGAGAGTTAAAGGGTCTGATTACGAGATCAAGACGTGAGAGACACAGGTTGGGGGTCGTGTTCAAGGGCTTACCCTTGGAAAAAGAGGTTGTCCTGACCATTCTCCTCGGCCATCGCATGGGTAGCCGAGCATGAGCAACATCTTGGTTCTTCTCGGTGCCTTACCAAGAAAATGAGACTGCCCACCTACTTAATCGCCCTAGCTGATCATTGCCTCCTTTGCATGTAGTAGGTGAGTGTTGGTCAACTGCCAGTCACGGCAGTACGGATGATCGGAACAAGCAACATATATCCGGCAGCGTATAACTAACTTTCAGAGGGACAGGTGCGTCCTATAGCGTTAACGCTGATAGGGAAAGAACATCCGATATGCTTAGAAAAGAAGTACAAGATAGGCGGCAGAGAATAGAGATCATGTTCGGAAGCGTGACTAACGAAACCTAGACAGAATCTATATACTTGAATAATTCCCTGGCCCCAGAAGACTCCACGGCCGTTTGTCCCAACGTAAACAAGTCCGGCGTCATCTCCACTTCCAGCAAGCTTAGCATTGTCAGCAGCGCCAAAGCCCATGAAACCCTGTAGATCCGTCCAAGTCTTGCCCAGGTCAGAGCTACCATATAGCTTGCGCCCCGCAGACCCAGTTCCGAATGCGTACACGTTCCAGCTGCACTTAGAGCCCTTACCGAGAGCTATTTACTCAGTCTTATCAAGGCCGCCAATCTTGGAGAATGCGCGGCCGTAGTCTGTGCTACGGAAGATACCAGCATCAGTAGAGTCCCAGGCTCCGTCGGCCTTGGTAGGATGGGCAGCGATATCTTTGACTGAGTTGGCTCCGTCGAGAGAGCCACCGACGGAAAAGCTCGACGCTGTGTCGTTGGAGACGTAGAACTTGGATCCTGATGCACCGTAGAAGTAGTCGTTGTCTTGCTTATCACTAGCAACGAGAGCGCTGTTTGGAAGACTTGACACAGGCGAAACTGCCTTCGTTCTGAGATCTCAAGACTCCTGTTTTTTCGGGAGACCACAGTATCGTATCTCCATCAGCAGAGTATGAGATAGAACCTCCCTTGGGACCTTGCCCAACGGCGCCATGAAGCTTCCACGATTTACCGCCATCAGATAATACTTGGGGGTTGCTGTCACTGGATTCAGCCCGGACAACGTTGCCAACCTTCTTTCCAGCGTAGTCAGCACTAGTAGACGATGTGAACATCGGGTTGTCCCAGGCTGAGAGTGTGGATTGGCCGAGAACGCTCTTGGAGGCAAATGTGAAACCGCTGTCGTCGCCGACGGCGGCAAGAAGTTCACTACCGCCAGGAGCAGACTTGACGTCAAGAACTGCGGTCTCCTCAATACCGTCGGCGAGAGATTCAATAGTGATGTGATGTCCTTCCAAGTGTTGGCGGCAACATCGTAGCGGTAAACGGCACCGGCAGTACCATCATAAGGTCCACCACCATTGCTGTAAGAAAGGTACAAAGCCTTCTCCTTTGGTGAGAACTGACCTTTGTGGGGAAGATACTTCACAGGCTGGCCATCCACGGGCTTCCAGGTCTTGGCCGCATCAGTAGTAACATACAAAGAAGCAGTCTTTGTATCCGCGACACCGACAAAGATGTGCGACGTAGCCCCATTGATAAGAGATGAGGTAGAGTCAAATGTGACAAAGGACAAACCCTGAATGTCACTGTTGTATCCAGAGCTATCGCTCGGATCGGCAACGTAAGTGCCGACGTTGGTGAAAGAAGTGACCTTGGAAGAGGAGGTCTGAACATCATATTTGGCCAGTTATAGGCATCTTTGATATGAACGCTTTGCGGTGACGTGATAGTTTGGTCCTGTCGTCATCTGCACCTCCGTGACGAAACAGGATGACGCAGGGGTATAAGGCTCACCAAGCCCCGAACATGCTCAGAATTGAATAGATTACGAGACATTTTTGATTCATCGCCGTGTTCCATCTGCGGCACTTGGAGGTTTTCCACCTACCAAATGAAAGGTTGTGCCTCACAGGAATGATTGGTGGTGGTTACTTCAGACGAGATTGCCAGTCTCGGGCCGCCATATACCGCCGTCTGTCCAAGTTGGGCGATTTTTGGTTTCGCGCCGTATCCGGGCACAGGTTACGCCATACTTTCGGGGTCTCGATACGAGTTGCAGTGGTTCACGTGTACGTAATTGATGTGCAAAAGAATAGTGGATGGATCCGCAACTCCAATTTGGTTCTGGGTTGGAGTCGCGGCGCCTTATCTCCCTCATAGCATAACTTGCTGCACATAGCAGTTACCGTGATGGAGATTAGGACTGACAGATATTGAAATATAAGACTGAGAATTTACAGAATATATGATACTTAGTGATTGTTACATAGTGTATAATCCTATAAGTATTCATT
>VYWZ01001204.1:0-38084 GCA_008711595.1 Fusarium xyrophilum | reverse complement strand
GTGTATCATAATAAATGACTTACGGCTGGGAAATGAACTCAAAGACTCCGGGACGTGGTATTGTCTTTGCGCCAGTCGCATACTGATGTGCAGTAACAGCATTGGCACAGAGCACAATGTTTGGAATATCCGTGACTGAATCCTTCGAGACATTAGGTCTTCCAAACCCCTCCTCAGACCATATTGCGAGATCTGGCACGAAGCAAGGTGTCTCTGAGGTGGTGTTGACCTGCATATTTAACCAGTCCTTGCACATATCCTGCACAAGCTGGTCAGGAGATTCGATCGTTCTTTGTGCAGAAGCTCCTCCTGTGACGGAGTCTTTACTAAAATCAACCAATTTGACCCGAAGCCCTCGAAGCTGTTCTGTCTGCGCGTCAAACTCTTCCTCTCGTTGTCGAATTTCATAGACGTTGTGATGACAGTCGCCACCAAGCTTCATTGGTAGTCTCACTGTCACAGTAGTACCGACGCCAACTCGGCTGTCGACAGAGATGTGACCCCCGAACTGCGCAGTTATCTGCTTCACGAAGCTAAGCCCGAGACCTGTGCCAGGAGATAAGTGATTCTCTTGAGAGAATGGTTTGAACAAGCCGTTTTGCAGAAAGTCCTCGCTAATTCCCACGCCAGTATCAGAGACCTTGATGGTCACCCAGCAGTCATTGTCATCAGCACCAAAAGCGCTGGTCTGCTCTAAAGATACCTTGATGATTCCACATTGAGTGTACTTGAGCGAGTTACCGAACAGATTCATGATAATTCGACGCACAGGACCCGGCTGGATGTAGAAAGCCCACGAAGGTCGTGAGTCGATGACCAGGAAAACGTCGACGTCACCGATCTTCGTTGAAAGATTCCCTTTCTTTTTCAATGGAGCTTGAAGCTCCTCCATAGCTTGCATGGTGTCCATTCGGCGGATAGAGGTGTGGCCAGGTCGTAGAGGTGTTTGGCTGGATGATTGAGCAAGGGTGACCTGTTGAAAGTTGAATCCGGCGTAGACACTCTCAAGCACCTCTTCAGCTAGAACATCTAGCTGCACGACCTTTCTTGATGGTTTGGAAGCTATGGCAACGGATGAGAACCTGTTGATGCCACTTCCATCTGCTTGAGTCTCTCGAGTCGCTTCTTGAGGTAAAGCCTTGTTGACCTTGGAATATTCGAGCAAATGGTCAATCGTATCTGACAGTGTTCGGCAGCATGTTTCAATGGTGCGAACAATATTTTGTTGTGGAATAGTAAGCTCGGTATCGTTGAGCAACTCAACACTCAAAACAGCACCATGAAGCGGTGATCTCAGCTCATGAGACAGTGATCCAAGTGCGTCAGTCTTGGCCTTGTCTGCAGCTAGAGTCTCCAACTTGAAGGCCTCAGCCGCTGCGAGCATACCAAGAGCTCTGAGATAACTCAAGTCAAGGTCAATCGTGAAGGTGCGTTTGATATTGTAAGTGTGAATAAAGCCACCAGCAGACCATCGTTTCTTCCTGAGGTCCCAGACAGGAACGAATGCAATGCTTCGAGCACCTGGGAAGGTCCCGAGGAGAATACTTGCTTCTCTTTGCTGAACTCGGAACCTGTGGTCTTGTCTGTTATGTAGGTTTCCCCATTCATTGTTGTCTCGAGTTGAGTCATCAGGAAGCTCTTCTTGGAGTAAATTTCCACCGGAGTCGTAGTTGAACACATGGCCCCTAGGGTATTGGCGAATCATCCTGGCGAGGAGGGCTTGTGGAAGAGAAATATGAGCTGCCCCATGTTCGGAAGAGCCGAGTGCTTGACAGGAAGGTCGTAGACGGTCATCAGAAGAGGAGACGGTTGTGTAGGCATCCTCACCCTCATTGTAGCTGAATGTTGAGGGTCGTCGAGTCGCCAGGTCCTCATCTATCCATTCGGTGGAAGAGCCTTCACTTGAAAACTCAAGCATGTCCGCGTTGAGGAACAAACAGCCATCAGTCTCAATAGAGTCCTTGACAATTGCCGCTGCTTTCGAGAAGATCTGCTTTGGGGTTTCGAGGAGCTGACTTGGATCGTGGGCAAACTTTGATCTGGCCTGGGCCTCGCACATGATAACCTCTTTGGTATGAGGAGCGTTCATCGTGCGGGAGTCGGCTGTGACAGTTGAGTTTCTGACACTCATTCCTCCCAAAGCTTGCTGCAAGTCGTCGATTCTTGGCCTTCGCGACCTGGCCAGCCCGTCACCCTTCGTCTCATGTTCTGCATACTCTCGTCCGGTGGAGGAGACGTGACTCAAAGGCGCCGTGTTCCCCTCAACAAAACTGGTCAAACCCCAACTCTTCCTTTCGCTCCTTCGTTGGTGGCTTTTCAGGCTGATGGCCTCGAGATGTTCAGTCACGGCTCTTGAAAGCTCTCTCATAAGTCTTGAATGACTATCATCCCATGGCAATGAAGGCTCGGTATGGATTACGCAGATAACTCCGATGTTGACACCTCGATCGGTGCGAATTGGCACTGCGGCGTAGAATCTTGCGGCGCCTCCGGGTCGACAGTACGGCTTAGCTGCGTACTCGGAATCGAGGGTAACGTCATCAACTACGATGACGGGCAAGTCGTGGTTGGCCCTTGGTCCAGATCCAACTGATTGGATTTCATCCGAGCATAGTGTGCTTTCACAAGCACTATGAGATCGCGGGATTGCAGTTCCACAATGCCAAAGAGTTTCCGGGTGACCATCCTGTCCCAAGCTTGGAATCAATGGGGTTATGGCTGAAGCTTCCGCGATGATATACTGATGAGTCTGATCAAACAATGAGATCATTGAGCGCGCGGCGCCAGTTTGAGAAGCCGCTAGACGAGCCAGAGCCGTCAATATGACATCGGGACACGTTGAGAGCTCATTGCTCGGAACAGGCAGTCCAGTGTCGTTGAAGCGAACATTGGTGAAGAGCGAGTCGTCATATCTAATTGGATCTCAGTAACACAACTCAACGTTTTTAGTGTGAAGTTGCCTCGTTACCTGAACGTCTCGCGCTCCCGAGTAGCTTCAGAGACGATGCTTTTCTTGGGCACCTTTACACAAGCTGGGCTGGCCATTCTCAGCAGCGCGTGCACATTCGAAGCAAAATCTTCAACGTTTTCCCCCAACGGTCATTCTCAGTGAGCCATTGGCAAAAAGACAGAAGAAGACCATTGAAGAAGGTTGCGTTCCTAGGGCTTGCCACTACGTTAGGGGCGAACGCCGAAGACCGGGTGGGCTGAAAGGTAGAGTTTAGCTGGGGGTGAGTCTAGACTCGGGCGATTATGCTAGAACCGCCACAGAGCGGTGATCGACAAATCTGCGCTTGAGCTGGGGACGCGAGTCTCGGTCCAAGTGGAGAATCATGTCGTGATTGGTAATTGGCGTTAGAGGCACTCTTTTCCTCCCTCTGACTAACTAGGTAGTCTTAGTTTGATGCCGTTTACAGAGTACAAAGCCACGATACGGGCTGTCGATTGAAACAGGTTTACCCGTCTGTGCTGCCGTTTCTGCCGATCATCGAGATTACCAACCGTTTCTACTCTGTACAGAGTAGGATCTTTCCATAAAACAGCAAATAATTACTGTTATCCATCAACTGTCAATGAACGCTACTACTGTATCTCGGCTAGCTTGCGCGATTAGCTGAAGGGTTCGACATTGACAGATGCCGGCTCTGGAAGAACCTGAGATCAGACCCCTGTCAGTGTCCAGTAGTACTCCTGGCTGTGGCTACATTCGCATGACTGCGCAAGCAGAGCATAATTACCCCGTCACCATGTAAGCGACTCGCTATCGGGCTTCTGTCAACGGCATTGCCTTTATTGACCGGTTCGACGAGATCAAATATGCTTCGTCATTTGTACGCGTGTCACGTGAAGCTACTAGCTTCCCGATTTTTTCAGATTGAACCTCGGTCTATTAGCTTCCGTATCATTGATGGATGGCATCTCTCCGATGGCTGAAGGAAATCTATTGCACCCTCGTATATCGGGAATCACAATCTCAAATTTCTCATTCAAGCCTGGCTTCCACTGAGACAAGAATGCTTCTTCAATTCTCCTTATCTCAGGCTTCTCTAGCAGCAGCCATACTCGGCTCAACTTACGGAACCTACCTGGCTCTGTCTCCTCCCAATCCCAGCCAACATTCAGCACCATCAACAGGCGACTCAGTTCGATTGCTATTCTTGACGAGAAAACACACCACAAAGGTCATCCTGGCCCCTCTTGGGCTACTATCGCTGCACACTGCTTGCCTAGCTTTGCGCTACCCCAATATCCCTCCATCTCTTGTTCATCATGGAATCGAAAATGGGCTCAATCCAGACTTGATCACATGGTCTGCTGTAACTACAATTCCTTTAGCTCTAATCCTCTGTGCCGGTGTTCCTCTGCGTTTGGTACCGTATGCGTCACTGGGCAAAAACTTCACGTTTGCTCTGAAAGAGCCAGATCGATTGGAAACCACTGGTATTTATCAATATCTCCAGCACCCAAGCTATACTGGACTTGCTATCCTCATGACAGCCAACGTGGCGCTGCTTGGTCGACTAGATGGTGTTCTGAGCTGTTGGATTCCTCCGAGCGTTTATGAGACCTTCTGTTCATGGGCCATAAGATTCCTTCCTTTCACTATATCAGGTATCACGTTTGGAGTCTGGACCAGGGTTTCTGAAGAGGAGAAAATGCTGAAGAGGGCTTTTGGAACGGAATGGGAGAGTTGGCATACAAGAACAGCTCGATTTATTCCTTTTATTCTTTAGTTGATTTTTCCTTCATAAATCAAAGGGCCAATAAGATCTGCTTTGGTTTCATAATATACTTGACCTCAAGTTAGCATATTCGTTCGACGACACCATAAAGAAACCCAGAAGATCATTGTTGAAGCACCACAGTGATACGTAAGGGAAAAAACAGTTTTACAGATGTAGCAATGCAGTATATTCCTGAAAATGACAAGATGCCTGTTCAACTTGAACTGAAAACTAAACAATCGAGTAAAGCACTGCCAAACTGGCAAACTCTTTCAGATCCAACATTTGCTTCAAATAACAACTGTAATTTCTGCAACTCTTCTTTTCAGAGTTCATCCATGCCATCCAGTTCCTCCATGCTACAACCCATCAGGCGCGTCCGTTCGTTATCTTACTACAAGGCACTTATCTCAAAATACATATCAGAAAATCCCAGCCTAACCTTCGCCTTTCAGACCGCTTCTTGGCAAGCTCTATGTGACTGTTAAGTCGCCTGGGTATGACCCCCTCCCATTTCTTTCCGTTCTGGTCACAGTTTCTTCCTAGTAACATTCCCGTTGCTTCTATTCGCACATATCATGGCCATCTCCTGTGCTCTTACGCCCAAGAAACTTCGGTATGCGTCGTAGTAGGGGACGCTGAATGATAGCCCCATCGTTATGGCATGCCTGAGTCGATCGTGTAAGTTGAGCATTTTGACTTTGTCGGGTTTCTTGAGCATCGAAGCCTTCTTCATCCTGACAGAATCCCGAAATCTCGAGTGTCGTTTGGGAAGGGCAGTGGCTCTTGGCAACCATGTGATGTTTAATCCCTTCCAACGTCCGACGTTGCTTGCCGCAAGATATACATTCGTAGCAGCCGAATATGATGCTATGAAGGCATATGATAGCAGTGATAGGCTTGAAATCAAGACCTCCCATGGTTGGGATAGTGAAGCTGTGGTATGTCTTCATGTGAGCCATGTTCTCGTCGAAGGTCGAGCTCGTATGGCGGCAAAAGAGACAGCGTTCTTAATGGAAGTCTGGATTCTCTACCTTGTAGATCTCTGGCCCATCTCTTGGATATTCTTCCAAGGTTTGATTCCATGATTTCTTGACTCTATCCCAGTTTTGCATGGCTTTCTCGATGACACAGTGAGGAATACTTGGGCCGCTATATTGAATTTGGATCTTAAAATTACTGAGGCTTGGTTAATAAATGTAACAAAGGGTTAGAGAGATAGAGAACTTACTATTCTTCTGACTTTGAGTTCTCTCGTTGCTCCTCAAACGTCTTGAAGGAGATGCAGCAGGTACTGCACCACGGCTTGCCAAGCTGCATGTTGATTGACAGGGGAACGGTGAAGACTTGGAGATACAAGTTCAGGTTGTTCTTTCAAGATATCTTGTTATTTTAGAATTGGAAAGGATTGAGAGATAAAAGAAAAAAGAATAGAGTCGGTAATTATATAAAGTATCTACAGTATACTTGACTTAAGTTTAGAATTTCCTGAGAGATTGTAAATGAAGAAGAAATTTCTCAGCTCAGATTTTCGATAGATGCCTCTTATAGTCACTCTTGAAACCTGTTACTTTGGCATGGATACCTAAACTTTTCAGAAAGACGATCAAAATCATCATATGGTCCGGCAAAGACAATAAGTCATAAGCATCTTGATCTCGGAACAGCATATGTATCAGGAGCCAACGAGAAGAGCAGAACCGGAAAGTTACCCTTACTTACAGATCTCGAACTGGAGTCAAAAATTGAACGGTCACGATATTCTATCAAGCTGCTCAGCTCTGATAGGCTGCTGTTGTAGAACGTAAACCTCATCATTCTTGATAGACAACATACTCAAGGTAAAGTGTGAGATGCTTCAATGGAATAAACATAGCTATGTCTAACTTTTATAACATACCGCCTTTCCCTCAGTGCCGTGAGTATCGCAGTTGCCAACTCCGCGTTTTTCGTGAACAAGTCCAACTCATGCTCCGGGTAACCAGATTGAATAGCGATCACGGCGTCCAACTTTGGAACTATGTAGATAGACTGGCCATACATGCCAATCGCCGGAAACGCAACGTCGTCTGGCATTATATACTCGTTGTCCCCTCTTCCTGTTGTCCACCAACCACTTCCGTAGCCAAGGTTGGAGACAAAGTTATCCGGTTGAAGAGCCCTGGCCTCGACACTGTTATTGGCATCAGAAATGTCTTGGAACCGACCGGGTGGCACATTAGGGCCTTTCCCACCGTCATTGAATTTTTCAAGAATAAAACACCCGAATCGTGCCATATCTGTCAAAGTTATCGAGAGACCTCCATGTCCATCCACGTGCCCTGCACCTGTTGTTCGTATGTACCCATCGTATTGCATTCCTGCAGGATCCCATATCTTGCGGGAGATATGTTCGTTCAGAGGCTTTCCAGTTGCACGTGAGATCGCTGTCGACAGCACCTAATAGTTCGGGCTGTAGTAGTGAAACTCTTCCCAAGGCTCAGCCACTTTCCTCGAGGTCCTGAGCCAGTTGATGACAGCTTCGGGATCTGTTTGGGGATAAAGCTCAGTGCCATACATAGGAACGGGCACATCGGTGGGACGCTCATCTTCGGATTGTTCGACTACCCCTGAGGACATGCTGGACAGAGCTAGAGGTGGCACGTCTGCCCAAGCAGTTCCTTTCAACTCTTCGACATGGCGAGATACTGGGTCGTTGACGGATAGTTTTCCTTCTTGTTGCGCAATGGCCAGAGCTGTTGCAACAAATGACTTTGTGACTGATTGAACCTCGTTGCGAGATGCTTGAGAGTTTCCATGTCTGTACTCTTCGAGTTTTATGGCTCCATTCTGAACAACAACGCAGCCAGTCAATCCACATCGGCGCATAAAACTGTTGAGATCAATCCCGGAGTTTTCCTTGATAGCCTCAGCTATGTTGAAAGAAGTATCTCGAGTAAACCGTCTGATATAAGAGCCATGTCTGACTTGAGTTGTTCGGTTCTGGAAGGTTTCTTAATCGCGGAGCCGATAGAGAAGCGGAGTGTAAGCTGGGTCAGCCGGGTGAATAGATGATAAGCTGAAGCTTCCGATGTGATCACTCAAATGTGGCAAGTCTCCCATCTTGATCGTATGCCTTCAAACTTCGATGAGTCTAATAGAGGAAACTCAGTATCTCTGTTTCTGAGATTCCAGGTTTGACTATTTTTGAAGTCAGGTCGCATCCGAAGCTACACAACGGAGATGGATACCGGGATTAATAAGAGGTTCATGAGACCTCCAGTCATGATCTATCATTACCTAGTATGAAGACTTTGAAATTATTTTACTAGCAGACTTCTGGTATACAATCACTGAGTTCGACTACGTTGAGGTGCATCAGGGGATTACACTGATGCAGGTAACAAAAGAGCAAGCTTACAAAACCATGATGATCACGTCAACTGCACGTGCAATGCTGTGCTAGAAAGAGAAATCGTATATATCAAAGGATCATCACGATATCTGTAGTTTTACCTGAGCTAACCCCCACTCTTGATTAGGAACGCGGCATTGATGGGTATATTATATATAATCCTCATGTTGGGGGTAAGGGAGCAAGCTCACTTTTGACTCCGACACTATCAATTCATCTTCTGTAAACAACCCATAATGCTCGAAGTTCACTGCTCCGGTACGCCCTATGAGGTAAAGAAACTTCATTCTGGGAACACTGTAATTCAAGCTGCAAGACTGACTTGTTGTTCAAATACAGATCGGCCATCAACATGGCACAGCTGCAGAAGACAGGGTTATAGGATCCATCGCTTTTTACAAAGATCTGTTCCACAAGGTCCAAGCGCCATGGACTGGGAAGCAGTACGTCAAGAGGCTCAACAATACATTCAGCCTCTGCAAACACTATTCCCACGCTATGTCGAGGAGCTTCAGGGCTTAGCAGACGGCGCTGGCTTCGAGTTAGTTGATATCGTCGCTCTCAACGTTCGAACAGAAATCACATTCGCCTTATATACTCGAGTCCCGAGTGCACCTATCCAGACTGATGGTTGTACGAGCGCTGCATAACGTAAGCCTTACGGGGAGGTTCTCCTTGCGCAGAACTGGGACTGGCAGCCTGAACAAGCACCTAATCTGTTCATCTGTTATATCTCCCAGCCTGGAACAGATATACCTGACATCTCCATGGTGACTGAAGGGGGTGTAATTGGCAAGATTGGTATCAACTCTTCTGATAGAGGAACTTGTCGAAACGCTATCCGAGCTCGGGGCGTTGATAACACCGAAACCCCCATCCATCTCGCCCTGCGAACAGCTTTGGGATCAGAGAGATCAACTTTGACGGCAACGGAACACTTAGTCATACGAATCATCTACTACTTGACCATCCCGGGGTAGATGAGCCCGGCTGGATACCCGATTCCACAGACCGTATCAAGCGCATCGCTCAGCTTCTCGATGAGAGATTAGCGACTTCAACCATCGACCATTCCTACTATAGAACAGCGAGACCTTATGGGCATAGAGTTTGTCGGAAGAAATTCATAACTGAGCAGATGGATTCCGACGATGAAGAGATTGTGTTCGTCGGTAGGAACGGCGCCATGAGGGAGCTCAGAGAGAAGAAGGCAACATGGAAGCATGCGCATCGTGAAGTGTCACAGGAGACGGTCGACTCGGGTATGCTATTTGACTCGTTCGGCACCGATGAAAGCGCCGCCTTCAAGTGAGTATCGATATCGAGGGTGCACAAGATTGGAAAGATGCAACAAATATCGGCATCGGAAACCTTTCTGATCAAAATGTCGCCCCCTTACTTCGGGTGTTCAGAAGATGCAGGGTAACCTGCTTTGGACTCTTGGGCGGTGTGTCATTAATCCGTTCCGCGAGATCTGGCCTTATCATGTATCTGAACACCTAGAAATCATGATGAAAGTTGTCGTTGCATTGCTCGACAACCTCCAGCTTCTTCCCTCAAGCCCGTCGCCATGGTAAGCCAGATCGAACAAATATTCAAGCATACATACGCTGACTCCTCAACGTAGAATATCGCCTACAATTCCGCCTTGCGGCAAAGCAAGTCTCTCCGCGCAGAGCTCTCCAACCTTAACAACAAACCTCAAGCATCTCCCTCCGAAATTGGCAACGTGTCCGCCTCGATCGCTTCCTTCACCAAGACCCTCGATGAATACCAAGCTCTCGCTCGTCAGGAGATCGTCCCCAAGAAGCAAGAAGAGGGCTTCGAGCGAGTAAAGAGGTTCCGCGAAGACCTCTCCGACTTTCGAACACAAGTCGATTCACTAAAAAAAGTTCGCGATGATGCTCAACACCAGGCAAATCGCACAGAACTTCTTGGCCGAAGACCGTATAATTCTACACCCGAGAATCCTTATGCGAACGCTACAACAACAAACACGCACTCTGCGTTCCAGACTCGGCACCCACCTCAAGCCAGCGCCTTGACAACGGGCTCGCCAGATGAGCAGCGCGAGGCGCATGCATTCAAGGAGCAGAACTTTTTCGCAAACACAAATCAAGCGCTAGATGACTATATCGCGCGCGGACAGGCCGTACTGGGCGATCTAGGCCAGCAACGGGAGATGCTCAAGAGCACCCAGAAGCGACTCTACAACGTCGCCAACACCCTTGGCGTAAGCGGCGATACGATCCGTATGGTAGAGCGACGTGCAAAGGAGGACAAATGGATCTTCTTTGCGGGCGTCTTGATATTCTTCTTGTTTTGTTGGCTGGTGCTCCATTTCTTGCGGTAGAAAAGAACCCGAACTGGGCTTCAAGCATTTGGAAGAGAAATGTCACAGAAATGTACGCTTAGGGGTATCAGCGCGGCGCATGGAGTTTTTGAGTGTCTTGTGTTGTCTTTTTGCTTGTATCATACCACGCCAAGTCAACATGTTCTTTGCTGAAGCACTATGCTATTCGTCATCGCCGTCGCCTTCTTTGAGTGCTACTGTGAAGAGTACATCCTTGTCCGTCGTCACTGACACGACCTGGAATTCGGGCAGGATATGATTGCTAGTACTCAACTTGCCGCCAATCTCAGTATGCCAGTTCTCAACATCCCACTCGAAGCCCTTTGTCGTGATGTTGGCAGGCTCTTTCAGAGGGATGATACCAACATGCTTGCCAAAGGCATCTTCCTCTCCCTCTTCTCGAACCTGGATCTGATGACTACCAGCCTTGAGCAGGAATGTCAGACTTGAGCCAGAAAGAAGAAACAGTCGGCCGGTCGCATAATCGGGATCGTTTTGGAAGAGGTACAGGTGGTGAAGCTGAGAAAGACCCTGGTCGACACGACCTCCGATACCTCCAAGTGCGACAATGTCGATACCTTCGGGGTATTCTTTGCGAATCCAGTTAATAGCCTTTGCAAAGTCGGTCGACTCTTGGTCAGCGTCGTGGATGACTGTCGCAGGGGAGGGTTGCGACGAGTAGAAATCGCGGACTTGTGGGGTGAGAGAATCGAGGTCGCCAATGATGAGTTGCAGGTTAGACTGTAGGATTTAGCAACCATTTAATATTATTATCCACGAGCAGTATCGCAACGTACGTATTTTCCGTGGAAGGACGACAGCTTGTGTAGACGATTCGCTCCACCATCAGCGGCAACTCTCACAGAAGCTGTGAATTGGACGTTAGGCACCGAGACCGCAATAGCAGCATGTCAAGCTACGTACAGTTTTTCCAAAGCTTGCGCAAATTGACGCCATTCTTCAACGGCTGGTTTAGAATGAGCAGCGCAAAGTCCTGGCCTATGTTATAGTCCTGGAGCAGCTTTGCCGGTCGCCATTCGAAAGATTTGGATGCCATGATTGAGGGTATCTTTGGTTAGTATGCGACTTGCAATGAGTAGAAGAGGATGAAGTAGATGCGATCTAGATTGTCGAGTCCCTTGCGTGATATTCGTAAGTTAACAAGTCAAGAATGGTTCTGCTTTTTTCTCTCCCTGAGAAATGGCGAGACAATGTCTAGCTCGAGAAACCTCCCCTCGATTCCTGTGCGACAGCTTTCTGCCTTTCGTTCCTTTGTCTTGTGCTGATCGCCTGAACCAACGTGTTTGACAAAACAAACTTTGTTCTACTGTAACAGCCACAATCTAGGTCGAAAGTCAAAGGGAGATCTAGACGCAGTACGCAGGTTAAGCCCTATGAGGGTATAGAAGCAGCTCATATGATCAGGATTGAATGCACACTGCCTAGATCCAATAGGTAGAAGCCGATGGTGGAGAACGTTATGGCGCGATAAGGTTGTTATCAGATAAAGAGCACGGACGGTTAAATTACGGTTACATTTTTTTTCCTCGCAACCCGGCCGGCATCTCGGAGACCAGGGCCAAATATTTCCAACCATCATACTCCAAGATTTCGATGCTCCACCACTGCTGACCAATTTCTCTTGTACTCTTGATTTCCTGCACTGACCTTCGTTCCTTTGTTAACTTCTGTACTTCAAAATGTATCGTACCACAATGCGATCGGCCTCGAGGCCTGTAATTGCCAGCCTGCGCTCGAACACGATCCGCGCAGCCCCTCGACGATTTAACTCGACAGCTACTCCCGCCGACAAGTCCCGATCATGGAAGAGCTCTATGACACGATTGGGCCTGGCTTTCGGTGCTGTCTATTACTACAACACAAGTCCCATCTTCGCTGATGAGGCTATCTGTGCGTCACAATTGAAGCTCGGAATTCGAGATTATGTGACTAATATAGAACAGCAAAAACGGTTCCCGCACCCGCTGCCTTCTCCGATGATGACCTCCCCACCGTCGACTCCGTCCTCGAGGAGAAGCGCAAACAGATCAAGACCAAGAGCGAGAAGCCCGCCGAGTCATCAACACCCTCCGACCCTCAACAGTCCAACACTCAAGCCGCTGCCGCCAATGGATCGCCTGCTGCCTTAGAAGAGGAGGCCGACCAGCAAGGCGCTTTCAACCCGGAGACTGGAGAGATCAACTGGGACTGTCCTTGCTTGGGTGGTATGGCCCACGGCCCCTGCGGTGAGGAGTTCAAGACTGCGTTCAGCTGCTTTGTGTACTCGACCGACGAGCCCAAGGGTATGAACTGTATCGAGAAGTTCCAGTACGTCATATCGGACAATGGTCTTGTTTCATAGCTTGCTAATTCAGGAACAGGGGCATGCAAGAGTGCTTCAAGAAATACCCAGAAATCTACGGCGCTGAGCTCGCCGATGACGAGGAGGGTGCTCCAACGCCCGATTTTGGCGATGAGCAGCCCGCCCCCGACGCTCGCAAGGCGCCTGCTACAGACAAGGCCCCCGCTACAGACAAGGCCCCCGCTACCGACTTCAAGTCCCTGCCCGAAGACTTCTCTGCCGCAGCCGAGCCCGAGCGACAAGCCCCTCCCCGAGCGACTTCCAGTGAGGCCGAGAAGGAAACCCTCGTTAACGGATCCCGAAAGGTTCAGGATGTCGCTACCCCCATAGAGAAGCCACACAACCCAGAACTGTGGCAGGATATGCACAAGTCCGAGGTTCCCGTGAAGGAGGTTTTCGTTGAGCCTTCACAAGCGCATGATGCTACTGCTGCCAATGCCGAGATCAAGATTATTGAGCAGGAGAGGGAAGCAAAGAAGAAGGCCGAGAAGAAGCAGTAAAGGGTGCAAAATATTGGCGCTGTTAGGCTGAAGAACTGCATTTTGTAAAATATTTAGGATCTTGATATGGGCGGAGTTGTCCACCTGTACCAATGCTGTATGATGAGAAGGGACAGAAGCCACGAAATTAATAGACACGACCACATCTCAATGTTTTGGTATTTCATATCTCTGAACAAATTTTGCGAAGTTTGATTTGACATTAGGGATTGTTGAACAAAAGTATCAATTCTTATGCCTCCAAACGTAAGAGATGAGTAGTAGCCTGGTATCAGCCAGAGTAGAGAATTATGGAACAAAGTAAAAGTGCAGTGAAACAAAAAAACTATATCATATCATCCATCAATAACGTTCGTTCGTTCCTTTCACCGTTTAACAATTACAAAGCAAGGATATGCTTGTTTAGATGCTTTAGGCCTCATGAAGACCGTTTAGCACATCGGCATTTGCGTCGTTGTAGGGTGTTATCGCCGCTCGACTCCTACTTGCCACCCTTTTTGCCCTTGTACAGATATCGTCCAACAGCACCCTCGGCAGCTGTCACACTAGCGAGGATACCAGCACCGAGAGTGACGGCCTTCCAGTCAAGCTTGCCCTTCTCGTAGAGACCCCAGCCCTTGTAGCCAAGGTATGCGCCCAGACCGACAACGGCAGCGAAGTTGGCAATAACGAGGCCAGTAGCACTTCCGTCCGACAGGCGAGAGAATTGTTGGATGAGCCAGTTGTCGGCCTTCTTGGCCTTGGCGGCAGCCTCGTCACGCTTTCGCTTCTCCTCGCGGGCCTCCTCTTCTCGCTCTACGCGAGCAGCCTGGGTCTCTGTCTTGATCTCCTGCTCAAGGAAGTCGTTAGGGACAGTGTGCACGCTAGGCATATCAACATCGACCAAAGAGGCGGTGGAGGCGGACTCGTCAGTGATGACCTGAGGAGGTTGAGGGGCAGCAGCCTGTAAGAGTTAGCAAGAGGGGTCGCAGAGATATGATGTTGTATGGAGAGTAACTCGCCTCCTCAGGGCTCTGCTTGGGGCCACTGGCAGCAACGTCGGCGTAAGACACTGCGAGAGTCAGTGATCTGATGTTGGGCACAAATAGTGACGTGTATACTACTGATGGTAAGGCGGGGTAAGAGAGGGGAACAAGAGAGTAGACTCGAGTTGCTGGGGATGTGTTATCCTGTTGTGTTTGTCGCAAAGGGCAAATTTGATCGACAGAAAGCAAGAGTATCGTGACCGAGGAAAAGACGGAGGAGAGAAGATTGCTCTTCATGTGACGCAGATCACACCTGAGATTCCGCAATTCGCCGATGACGTATGCGGCTCGAGACCCACTTAGACGCTCTCCTTTAACAAGGAAGCAGGATTTCCTTTGGCTCGGAAGAAATTGGAGTCAGGAACAGGACCTGGGGGAGCGAATCGGAAGCGTCAATTCTTTGCTGATGCTGATCAAGTTTCCCTACAATCCCTACCATCCCTTCCAGGGAATCCATGTGTCCCTCACAATGCCCTGCTCATCAACAACATAATACACGTAAAACGCAGCCGCAGCTATACAAGCGTGATTGCACCACAGCTGAACCTTTTGTCCAACCTTGAAGTCCTCATCGACCTTTCGTCCCTCGCTCGTCCCCAGGATCCCGTGCTCCTGCGACAATCGGACCACACCCCACGCCGGACTGCCCATCACTCGGCCGAATCCGCTAAAGGCGCTGGCCTCACGCGACAGCGCGATTACACCTGCGTTAACGAGCGCTTCGTTCCTCTCCGGGTACACGCTGCATACTTCAGCAGCTACAGACACGGATTGTTGTGTCTCTGTCACAAGACCAGTTGACACTTGCTGGAGATCGTTGCAGGGGAAGTTACCTGCGTGGAGCTCTAGCTTGATGTTCGCTGGCATTGATGCCTTGAGGCTTTCGACGACATGCGCTGTTGGTGTACTGCCGACGGAGATGACAAGTTGGTGATCAGAGGGTAGAAGCTTAGCTGCGGCCGAGACGCTTGACACCTCTATGCTGAGCGTCTTTTTGGCCTCGTCTCGCGACCGACCTCCATACGAATGACCCGCGTGACAGTAGAATCCGTAGATACTAATGGCAGAAGACTTCTGTGCGCGTTGTACTAAGCGGTTCAGTGCAGCGCTATTAGCTTCAACGCCTGCTCGGCGCGACCCAACATCAAGCTTGATAAAGATATCCCAGGGCTGCTTGCTTGAAGCTGACTCTTCGAGAAACTCGACCTGTTGCTCATTGTCGACCATGAGCATGATACGTAGCGATTTTCGCAACTCAATCAACCTAGGCAGGATACCAGGATAGACAGGAAGCCCGTACAGACACTGCGAGATATTCAGTACTTCTCATCTTCTTCATAAATCTTTGGTGGATCTTACCGACTCCACGATGCCCTCTTTCACCAGGGGTAGAGCACCTTGGATCTCAGGGATGGTGGAGGCAATAATTCCTCTGTATTTCCCATCCGCCATCATTAACCTTGTCGCCTCAAGAGACTTCAAAACACAGAATTAGTTCATAATATCACAAATCGTATAGGCGCAACATACCTTCAATGTCTTGACATGAGGTCTGAAGCCAATGCCGAGCTTCTCAACATCGCGATGTAACGTCTCAACATTCGTCTTGAGAACAGGCAAATTGACAACCAGTGACGGCGTGGGAAGCTCTGAGACGTGCTTTCCGATGTAAGCTCTATGGTTTTCCAGTGAACAATCCATCTTGAAGAGCTGTCTGAGTTGCTTTGGCTGTATGATCGAAGTGTTCAACGTGGGCCAAATCGAGTAATGCGGGGAGCGATATCGAGCTCAGTGAGAAGCGTCTGCTCGACTTTATACTTCTCCTGCTTCAGCTGAATCACGGACCCGAGGTATTATTTCACTGATGAGCGGTATTTACAGTGACGGCGACCTTACAATTTGAGTATAGATAGATAGTAAAAATGGTCTCCGCGGCGGGCTCATGTTGTAGCGCCGATAGTTTCCCGCGGGCAATTACTAACAATAATTGGCGATGTGCCTCAGCATCATCATGAAGCTTCACCTACAACTCTCAAGACATCAAAGTTCTGCATCCTATGATCGACTTCGCTTTACCTGCATCGATTGATCACAGATTCGTGAGGGTTCTGAAAATCCTGCGGTGTCTGATTCGTTAATGTACCTATCTCCCAACACCATCTGGCTCACCAAAGTGGAGCCGTACGATCGTCAGGAATGAAGCATCACTGGATCAAGGAACAAGAAAACCTTCAACAGTAGATCAAGATGCCAAAAAGCGACACTATAGTCCAATGGTCCTCTAAATCTGTCATAAATTTTACCAAGTTTGCCAAATTACCTACATCTTGTGCTATTCAGGCCAGTAGTTGGAAATTTTGCCTCCTCCGGAAAGGTTCAAACCACGAATATCTCAGCTTTCCTGGATTACGGAAGCTCAGAGAAAAATGCATCTTCGAATGGGGATGAGGGCTTAGGTGGCATACTCTCGAAGCTTCTTGGTATACCGAAAGCCTGGAGAGTATCGCAATGGTCATGCTCAAGACTTAGACCTAGATTAGGTATCGTCTGCGTCACTCGTGCCTAGCTCCAATGCAGTAACAGGTCGCGTTTGTTGAAACATCGTCAAGATGGCGTAGAAACTATCGTCACCCTGAAGCAGGCTGAAGAATTGACTTGATGTAAAGGTAAGATAGTGGTTCGATCAGCTTATTACACCGCCTGCGTCGACCCAGCACGGTCAACACCATGCATGACTTGAAGCTTGCCAAACAGTCTGGAATATCTAGGATCAACACCCTATACTCATACTTCTACTCAAAGTTCAAGCTTCAAAACTAAATCCAGCCCCGACCGATACTTATCCAACAAATTGAGTCATCCCGTAGTCGGAGTCGGAGAAGAGTCCCGCCTTACAAACAGCTGCCAACTGACACAACTTATACCGGAAATCATGTCGTCAATCTCCATTAGCGAGTCTCCAGATCGATTTCCTCGGCCAATCGCAAAGACAAGTTATACTACAAAGCGATGGTTGATTTGCTGCAGAGCACACCCTCAACGCCTGGTGCCGACTCGGCACCGAAAGATGTGGATTCTAGCACTTGCGATCCAAACAGAATCAAATCCTAGCATTTTACCCTGCTTCTCAGATCGTTATTTATTTCATCTTTATCTCATTGACTCTTCGCTCTTTTATTGTTAAAAGTGACATTGTTTTGTCTCTTCAGTAAAACTTCAAGAGTTATTGGAAGATGAGTGCACCGAAGCAAGACGACGACCATATTGGCGATAGCGAGAGTACTCACACTCGCGTATCAGACCAAGATCCCGAAAAACAATCCAACACGGGAATAGAAATCCCAGATGCCCCTTACTCTAGCTTCTCACTATGGCAGAAGCGTCTCATTGTTCTGGCTGCCGCTTCAACAGCCCTCTTTTCACCAATGACAGCCCAGATATACTTCCCTGCCCTACCAGCTATAGCCAACGACTTGGGCGTGACTACATCCCAGATCAACCTTACTGTCACGACTTACATGATCTTCCAGGGTATAACACCCATGTTCATTGGCTCACTAGCTGACAGTGGTGGACGAAGACCTGCATACTTGGTATGCTTTACCATTTACATAGCAGCCAACATTGGTCTCGCCCTGGCTCCTAGCTATGGTGCTCTGCTGGGTCTTCGATGTCTTCAATCCGCTGGCTCTGCTAGCACTGTTGCGCTATGCTTCGCTGTTGTGGCTGATGTTGTCACCTCGGCCGAAAGAGGTCAGTACATCGGTCTGACAGCTGTTCCGTCCGTGCTGGGTCCGTCGCTAGGTCCAATTATAGGTGGCGTGCTTGCCGAGTTCCTAGGTTGGAGGTCGATCTTTTGGTTTCTCGCCATCTTCGCCGGTGTAGCCATTGTTCTTCTCGCTCTGTTCTACCCAGAAACATGTCGTGAGATCGTGGGAGATGGCTCTATCAAGACGCCTTTGATGTACCGTTCAGTGTGGCAGATTCTTGTATCCCGACAGAAGCGGTCTGAGTCTGAGAAGAACGGTTTGAGTCGACAAGGCTCACGAGCTTCGACCGTCAAGAAGTTCAAGTTCAAGTTCCCCAATGTCCTCGACTCGATTCTGATGTTGTTTGAGAAAGAAACTGGTTCCCTTCTCGGCTTCAGCAGTATCTGCTTCGCAGGCTTCTACTGCATAGCAACCGCCATGCCCGCTCTATTCAAAGAGATATATGGCTACAACGAACTTGAGATCGGACTGACCTTCCTCCCTCTGGCAGCTGGATCAGTCATTGCAGCGTTCATCGTGGGTAGTTTTACAAATCGCAACTTCGAGCGACACTGTGAGAAGCAGGGCATACCATACGAGCGAAGTAAGCAACAAGACTTGTCTGGCTTCCCAATTGAGCGTGCTCGTCTGGAAATCGGGTTCCCTCTCCTAATGCTCGCGGCTGCTACGCTCGTCTGTTGGGGATGGGCCGTTCACGCCCGGGCTCATATTGCTGTCCCGTGCGTGCTGAGTGGAATCTTGGGCGTAGGAGTCGTTGGTTTCAACAATACAGTCAACTCGCTGCTGATTGACATCCATCCTAGGAAGGCTGGCACGGCAAGCGCAGCGAATAATCTGACGCGCTGTTTAGTTGGAGCGGGGGCCAGTGCAGCAATTGTGCCCATGATTGATGCTATGGGTACTGGCTGGGCTTTCACCCTCGTTGGAGGCCTCTATGTCCTTGGGTGTCCTATTTTGATGACTGTCGTGGTTCGTGGAGTCAAATGGCGCGAGGAGTTGAGAGTGAAAGAGGAAAAGAAACAAAAGGCCAAGAAAGTCCAAGACTGAGGTCGAATAGAGTTTACTAAGAAGCGACAAGCACCTAATGCAGGGATCTGATACAATACAAGGTACTCTGTAGAGAGTCTCGATCAGAATGGCTACTAACACGAGACAAATTCTGATAGAATAATTAATCTTGATTTTTAAGGGTCAAATGGTTGTTGATAGTGAGAATGTCGACGTTATCATTGCTGAGAATGTGGGGATCACCTTTTCGACGCCGTTCGTCTTTTTACACCTGCAAAATTTGACCTTGCAATTGATTGACCCGTTGTGATGATTCGGTCTTAACAAAATGTCTTTCTCTTATACATTCATCGGGATCCAGTCGCTGGGCGGTATCTTAGCCCAGGTCCTCTGGCGAATATTCTTCTCGTTGTTCATCTTGGCGGTCACTATCGCCATCTACAGGGCATCTTTCCATCCTCTAGCCCGAGTTCCTGGGCCAAGACTGGCGGCGATTTCAAGCTTCTGGCATGCATATAATGCTCGAATGGGGCGTATGGCATATCTTGGGAAGGCACTTCATAGAAAATACGGACCTGTTGTGCGTGTTGGTCCTAATGAAGTATGGTTCAACAGCAAAGAGGCTTTTCACGCCATTTACAGTTCGTGTCTCACTTCATACACAACCGTCAACTGACAGTTTCAGCAGGTGGTGGGAGTGGCTATGAGAAGTCCGACTTTTACTGTAATACCAAATTGTTTACATAAAATAGCTGCAGAGCGGGAACTGACATCCATGCATAGTGGCAACTGCCTTGAGCAAACCTCACATCGACTGGCATCTCAACCCCGAATTCCAAGACAATCTCGATCTTCTGTCAGAGCGAGATGTGAGACGCTACCGTCTTCAGCGCCGACTCATTGGCCCTGTGTACCAGACTTCCAATCTGACTCAGTATGAAGCTGCGATTGATGAGGTTCTTGCACGCTCTATCGCCAAGCTGAAGACATTGAACGGCGCTCAGGTTGAACTCAGCGAGTGGATGCACATCATCGCCGTCGAATGTCTTGGTGCTGTCGTGCTATCCTGGTCGCCAGGAATGCTCAAGAATGGCACCGATAATGGCTCTGGTGCTCACGCATACCTTGGCTGGAGACGAAAGAGTGTCTTTGGTCTGTTCCCGATGGCTGCTAAGCTGGAGTTCTTACACAAGTCAATCGGGCGACTCTTCAGTACCATCTGGGGCGTCAACTTCCAACCGCCAAAGGACTTCCGGCCATTCTTTCCGGTGAGATAATTTCGCCGGTGTCGTGAAATGTCGCGGTGCTGATTTGTGTAGGATGTCGGCAAAAGAGTCTCAAGGCGTGTTAACGCAGCCACGAAATCCAAGCTCAATAAAGATGATCGCAAAGACCTCCTGGCAGATTTGATCCGGCTACATAAAGAGAAGCCTAACTTTACAGAACTTTACCTTCGCAAGATGGCTGTGACCAACTTCGGTGCTGGGCATGAGACCATGGCATCAACACTTACCTCAATCTTTGCGCTACTAGGCTCAAACGATGATGTTCAAGCACGAGTATCTCAAGAGATCCTGGGGATAAGTAATCCCGCCGAATACTCCACGGCAACTCGCTTACCAGAAACGCAATCACTCATCAAGGAAGTCAAGCGGCTGTATCCCGTCATCAGCATGTCATTGCCGCGCAAGGTTCCTTCAGAAGGTCTTCATCTTCATGGCTACTATTTCCCACCAAACACAACTGTGGGTTGTAACCCAGTAGCTCTACATCGGAATCCAGAGGTCTTTGGTTCGGATTCGGATATGTTCAACCCAGCCCGTTGGTCGACTGCGAATCCCGGCGCAGCACGTACAATGGAACGTGTCAACCTCAGCTGGGGCGGCGGCTCCAGATCATGTCCAGGACGACATTTAGCAGAGCTGGTAGTCTTCAAGGTCGTCCCCGCCTTGGTGAAGGAGTTTAAAATCGAGGTCGACGTGCCTCCCGAAGACAAGAATCGCTCGTATTTCTTGTCAATGCTGATAGGGGCCAAAGCCCGCTTCATCGTACGAGGCGCAGAGCTATCATCAGACGAACAATGAGTGCTCAAACTTTGCTGTTTGTTGTTCACCTACGATGTCTGGCTGGAAGGGTTGCTATGTGCTGGCTCCATTACAGTTGTCATCCGTCTCCAGTTGCGCCCTTCAGACGACATACTCCGCATTATTAATGTATGTCTATAAGTAGCCAAGAGAGGGCCTTCGCACCGCGCTCCAAACCATGGATATTTGAGCAACCGTAATGTTGAAACCGATCGTCACAGAGAACGCCCTGATCAAGGGAAGCCGTGTCGCTTATGGCGTTTACGGTACTGGGAACCCAGTCGTCCTTGTCCATGGAGCACCGTCCTCATCCCTAATCTGGCGTAACATTGTCACAAAGCTCGTCGATGGTGGCTACAAGGTCCACGTCTTTGACCGTCTTGGCTTCGGTCTTTCAGAACGCCCATGGGACTCAGCCGTCGACACTTCAATGACAGGTCAAGTCGCAATCCTTGAGGGCCTTTTGGAGAGCTTTGGGGCTTGAAGAAGACTCATATCATTGCCCATGATATTGGGAGTGGTATCGCACAGCGCTTAACTCTGTATTCTCATCTGAGAGAGTTGTATCTTTGACTCTAATCGACGTAGTAAGCTTCGATAGCTACCCCTCGAAGCGGACCAAACAGCAAATGCAGAATAGTCTTGAAGCCCTGATCAAGGCAGACAGTGACCAACACCGAACTCACTTCAGAGAATGGCTGTTGTCCGCCGTTAAGAACCCACACGAGCTTGAGAAGTCAAGTCTCAATCCATATCTGGACTATATCTCGGGGCCCATTGGACAGCCCAGTCTGTTTGAGCATCAAGTTCGACACTATGATCCGAAGCACACGCTAGAAGTCGCGCCTCGTCTTGGTGAACTCGAGAAACTACCTGTACAGTTGATCTGAGGTGCCGATGATGCATGGCAGGTGGTTGATTGGGCCCACAAGCTTCACGATGCTAGTCCTGGGTCAGAACTGATAATTGTGGAGGACGCTGGCCATTTCTCAGAGATCCTGAGGATCAAACAGAGAAGATATCGGAGCTTCCTATTAGCTTTCTAGGGGTAACACTGATGTTAATGCGTACTGATTAGACTAGATGGCTGAACTTGACATAATTGAAGTAGCCTTTTATTCTCTCTATATGCTTTTCCTCAATATTAACTCAAACCCTTCCTAAGGCGTCGTTTTGTGCTTCTTTAGCACGCCGGTGCCATCTTGTACCAGGCGCAGGGAACTCAAATACATGCGGCACTCCAGGCCAGAGGTGAAACTCGACCTCGACGTCGTCTTCCAACAGTCCTCTCACAAACTTTAGATCTTCATCCCTGATCAAGTCGAGCGTTCCGACGTCCACGTATGTAGATGGCAGCCCCTTATAGTTCTGAGCCCTCGCTGGTGCTGCATATGGTGAAACATCTGCGTCTGGCTTCTCAGCCTTATCTTCACCAACATAAGCTTTCCATGCGAGCTGACTGTGACGTGAGGTCCAAGTAGCGAGTTGCAGAAATTCGGTGCCAGCCGGATGGCAGGTCCTGTCGCCAAGCTCAGGATATATGTACATTAGCTTTGCAACTGGTGGATTGAGCTCCCTGTCCCTGGCCATGAGTACAGCCCCGACAGCTATGCCTCCGCCGGCACTATTCCCTTTGACGCATACCCGGGATGGGTCGATATTTAGTTCTTCTGCATGATCTACAAGGTACTTGAGACTCGCAAAGCTATCCTCCACAGCTGCAGGATAGGGATGCTCAGGTGCAAGGCGATAGTCAACCGCGAACACTGGCCTTTCAATCTCGAGTGCCATAGCGGCATTGGTTCCTCCACATATTTCCACAGTACCCGAGACAAAGCCACCGCCATGAATCACAAGAATTGCGGGTCGTGGTTCTTTCGCTCTTAGGACCTTTGGTGTTGCGTACCGGCGAAGGAGTATCCGCATACCATCATAGCTCTCAACCGTATAGTCTGTCTGTTCAACGATATCAGAAGAGGGCGGCTTGGGAAACACTTTTAGAAATAGAGCGTGGTTGTTGTGACGCATTTCCAGGGCCGTCTCAGGGGGAGCTGGGGGACGGCCGGATTTGATAAGAGCCAGCGCCTCGGCGAATTCAGTATCATATTGAACAGGCATGACGAAGTGGTAGGCTTTTAACAGTCATGAACTGTTGAGTTTCTCTTCGGCATGAGAGAACATTTACGGCACATTAAGCCTTTATATACATATCTAGTCTGCATGGTATACCGAGGCTGAAGGTCGAGCTACTGTAAGGGGTATGAACAAGTTCAACTTTAACATTGCCTGTCTAAGGTCGGCAATGGGGGAATAACATCACCCATCGTAACCATTGACCCGAGTGATTTTGTCAACACGAGCAAAATGAACTCACAATACACATTAGGTTGAGGCTGAGGATGTCAAAGATCGCTTGTATGATTGGCTGGTTCGTAAGGTTTCTCGTTTAGACAAGCTTACTCTACCGAAGAATGTCATGGATGCCTGTAGCGCTCGCTACATTATGGTTATTGGGTACTATTGGCAAATGATTTGATCAGATTAGATCAGTGAGATAGAAAATGGTGCCTTGATTCAGGTCTGATCAGGTCTGAGACATTTCTTGGTGTTTTCCCTCTTACCGGGCCGTCCTCTGATGTTCCGATGAGGGTTACAATCACTGTTCCTGCTTCTTCGAAAACATGAGTTTCTCATTCGCCTCCTGAATCGTATTAAGCCTAAATGAACTCTCCCGCTGAGGATGTGCCTAGGCAGCTTTTGTTGAGGAGGCAATGGAGACTATTGGAAGCAAATGGCGTGCCGTGAGGCATCACGTGACGCTATCGGTGGATGACAAGCTCCGAGACGCCGGTCCATACCGTACTAACCATCGATTACCTCGACGAAAAGTACAGATCGCGACTTGCAGGTTGCAACCAAGAAATTGGGAAATTTAGCCACTCGAGGGCAGACAAGCGCAAACACTCGAAAAGAGTCAAAATTTTATCTAATGATATAGCTCAGACTCGAAAATACCCCCCAGATCGAGAGACGCCTGTCCCGACCCCTTTCGCCCATCATGGCACCCCTCGTCGACAACCCCCAGATCAAGCACGCCCAGCTGCTGCGCCCGTTGTCATTCCATTTCCACGCCTACATCTGGCCCTTTGCCATTATCTGGCCCATCTTCTTCGCATTCTACTTGAGCCCCGAGCTCTACGAAAAGTACATTGGCGCCGAGGAATGGACTGTCGTTTGGGTTGGGACCATTATCACTCTGCAGTCTCTCGTCTGGCTCAGCACACATTGGAGTGTTGATCTTGAGGGCAATTTCAAGGCCTCCAAGGCTAAGGATATCGAGGATGCGGAGTTGATCAAGGTCATCCCCATCGCAAACGCCGGTTCCGCCGAGATTTGCAAGCTTGTTCGCGATAAGGTGGGGAGAATTTGATATTCAGAAACAGCTCAAATTACTAACATTGTCGTTGCAGGCTGGTGGCAAGCTCAACACTTCGTTCCTCTTCCAGAAGCGGCGCTTCCTCTACGATCCTACTACCAAGTCTTTCACGACCCTGAAGTACGATATCGATGTCGAGCCCAAGCCTTCTATCGGCCACTTCCAGACTTCCAAGGGTATTAAGACCCAGACCGAGTTGTCACGAATTGAGCAACACTATGGCAAGAATGCATTCGATATTCCTGTCCCCACTTTCACCGAGCTCTTCAAGGAGCACGCAGTCGCCCCGTTCTTCGTCTTCCAGATCTTCTGTGTCGGACTTTGGATGCTTGATGAGTACTGGTATTATTCGCTCTTTACTCTCTTCATGCTTGTCGTGTTCGAGAGCACTGTCGTCTGGCAGCGTCAGCGCACCCTGAACGAGTTCCGTGGCATGAGCATCAAGCCCTACGATATGTGGGTGTTCCGTCTGGGCAAGTGGATCGGGGTGCAAAGTGATGAGCTTCTCCCGGGCGACCTCGCCTCTGTCAACCGAACCAGGGAGGATAGTGGTGTTGCTTGTGATATGCTCTTGGTCGAAGGTACCGCTATTGTCAACGAGGCTATGCTTTCCGGCGAGAGTACCCCTCTTCTCAAGGACTCTGTCCAACTTCGACCCTCTGATGTTCCTCTGGATGCTGAAGGTCTTGACAAAAACGCTTTCTTGTGGGGTGGTACCAAGGTTCTCCAGATCACGCACGGAAACCCTGACCAGGAGAAGCCTAAGCTTTCCTCTGGTGTTCCACCCCCCCCGGATAACGGCGCTATGGCCATCGTCATGAAGACCGGTTTCGAGACTTCTCAGGGTAACCTGGTCCGAACTATGATCTACTCCACTGAACGAGTATCTGCCAATAACGCCGAGGCTCTCTTCTTCATCCTGTTCCTTCTGATTTTCGCCATTGCTGCCGCTTGGTATGTTTGGGACGAGGGTGTCCGCAAGGACCGCAAGCGCTCTAAGCTCATGCTCGACTGTGTCTTGATTGTTACCAGTGTCGTTCCCCCTGAGCTCCCCATGGAGCTTAGTCTTGCCGTCAACACCAGCTTGGCAGCTCTGGCTAAGCTGGCTATCTTCTGTACCGAACCCTTCCGAATTCCTTTCGCTGGTCGTGTTGATGTGGCCTGCTTTGACAAGACAGGTACATTGACTGGCGAGGATCTTGTCGTCGAGGGTATCGCTGGCCTGGCTCTTGGACACGAAGATGAGATAAAGGATACTAAGGAGGAGGATGGCGCTCACTCTACGATGACTGCTGTCACAGAGGCTTCTCTTGAGACTAAGCTGGTTCTTGCCACCGCCCACGCCCTTGTCAAGCTTGACGAGGGAGACATCGTTGGTGACCCTATGGAGAAGGCTACTCTGACCTCTCTTGGCTGGACTCTTGGTCGCAACGATACCCTTATGAGCACCAACAAAGCTGGCAGTACACGTGGTACCGTTCAGATCAAGCGTCGATTCCAGTTCTCGTCTGCCCTCAAGCGCCAAAGCTCTGTTGCTATGGTTCACGGAAACGATATCAAGACCGGACACAAGATCAAGGGTACTTTCGCTGGTGTCAAGGGTGCGCCCGAGACCATCCAGAAGATGCTCAAGGTTATTCCTGATGACTACGAAGAGACTTACAAGTACTTCACTCGCAAGGGTTCTCGTGTTCTGGCTCTCGCATACAAGCAGCTTACCATCGATACTGAGCTTGGCTCTGGAAAGATCAATGATCTGAAGCGTGAGAAGGTTGAGTCTGACTTAACATTCGCTGGTTTCCTCGTTTTGCACTGCCCTCTCAAGGACGATGCTAAGGAGGCTGTCCAGATGTTGAATGAGAGCAGCCATCGCGTTGTCATGATTACTGGAGACAACCCTCTCACCGCTGTCCATGTTGCTCGTGAGGTTGAGATCGTTGATCGTGACGTGCTCATCCTTGATGCCCCCGAAGATAACTCCAACGGTGACAAGCTCGTCTGGAAGAGTGTTAATGATAAGGTCAGCATCAAGGTCGACCCCACCAAGCCCATTGACCCCGAGATCATTCGCTCCAAGGATATCTGTGTTACTGGTTACGCTCTTGCCAAGTTCAAGGGACAAGTTGCCTGGAATGAGATTCTGCGTCATACCTGGGTCTACGCTCGTGTTTCCCCCAAGCAAAAGGAGGATATTCTCCTTGGTCTCAAGGATATGGGCTACTACACTCTGATGGCTGGTGACGGTACCAACGATGTTGGTGCCTTGAAGCAGGCTCATATTGGTATTGCTTTGTTGAACGGAACACCTCAAGATCTCACCCGCATCGCCGAACATTCCCGAAACATGAAGATGAAGGAGATGTATCAGAAGCAATGTGATCTCATGAAGCGTTTCAACCAACCCAATCCTCCTGTCCCTGCTATGATTGCCCACCTGTACCCCCCTGGACCTCAGAACCCTCAATTTCAGAAGGCTATCGAGCGTGAAGCTCAGAAGAAGAATATAACTCCCGAGGAGTACGCTAAGTCGCAAGGCTTCGATTTTGAAACCATCACTTCTCCTGGCGCTCAGGCTCTTATGGATGCTGGTCCTCACGCTAACCGTCAAGGCGAGGCTGCTAAGAAGGCCGCCGGTTTCGCTGACAAGCTCGCGTCTGGTATGATGGAGGCTGAGTTGGGAGATGACGAACCCCCTACTCTCAAGCTCGGTGACGCCTCAGTCGCTGCCCCTTTCACATCCAAACTCCGAAACGTCGTTGCTGTCCCCAACATCATTCGCCAGGGTCGTTGCACTCTCGTCGCCACCATTCAGATGTACAAGATTCTCGCTCTCAACTGTCTTATTACCGCCTACTCCTTGTCCGTCTTGTATCTTGAGGGTATCAAGTTTGGTGACACACAGTACACCATCAGTGGTATGCTCATGTCGGTTTGCTTCCTCAGCATTTCTCGCGCTCGTGTCGTCGAGGGCCTTAGCAAGGAACGCCCTCAGCCCAACATCTTCAATGTTTACATCATTGGCTCTATTCTGGGACAGTTTGCTGTTCACATCGTCACTCTGATTTACATCGCCCGACTCTGCGATAGACTTTCTCCGTAAGTTCACACTCCATTCGTCGTGATTCTGACATAATAGCTAACATCTTGTAGTCGATCTGAGGATGTTGATCTTGAGGCTGAATTTGCTCCATCTCTGCTCAACTCTGCCGTCTACCTTCTCCAGCTTATCCAGCAAATCTCTACCTTCGCCATCAACTATCAAGGCCGTCCCTTCCGTGAGTCCCTCTCTGAGAACAAGGGTATGTTCTACGGTATCGTCGGTGTCTCCGGCCTTGCATTTGCCTGTGCTCTCGAGCTCTTCCCGGACATCAACGAGGGTATGAAACTTGTTCCTTTCTCGGACGAGTTCAAGACCAACATGACCGCCGTCATGGTCATCGACTATGGTGCTTGCTGGCTTATCGAGGTCACCCTGAAGAAGTTCTTCAGTGATTACCGACCTCGCGATATTGCCGAGCGACGACCCGAGCAGCTGGAGAGGGAGGCCGTTCGCCGCGCCGCCGCCCAGAAGAAGAAGGACGAGGAAGAGGAGCAGAAGAGACTCGAGAAGGTTGCTGAGTTTGAGCGTAAGGTCGAGGAGCGACGAAAAAAGATTGAGGAGTGGCGAGCTGGAAGGACTTAATAGTCTTACTCAATCTTAATGAGATGATTGTGATTTTGGTTTAGATCTCATGGAAGGCTTTAGAGTAAGCGTACTATCATAGACATGAGGAAATTATCAGGGATGGGTAGGCTGGAGAAGTTAGGAGCCTGCTAATCTAACGGTGTATACTATTGATAGGTAGACTTGATTATGAACACAACCTAATTTTTTTTTAGCTGTTCTTGAGGCTCATTTGTTGGCCTCGAAGTGGACATGAGAGGCACGATGGTATCTGTCATATGACATGTCAGCTATATCGATTGGTGAGGGCTATAATACTGACCAGTATAAGCACTAGAACTAAACGCAACAGCAAAACATGTGGCCAAAGGCCGTATTAGTTTAATTGTAACGCTGTAGTCAATACACCAAGTCAGACGACTACGGAGTACTTCTGATTGTAGCACCGACAATCACTTGCTGGTCAAATTCAGTCACTAAGTAACAAAATCTTGGGGTGTTTTTTCCATTCATTGCTATAGTACAGACACAGACCGGATTTCCAAGTCTATAGAGGTGGTAGAACAGTAGGAAGAAAAGTATGGGTATATCAATCGCTCATACACCCCGGCTCTTATTCCCGATCCTCACACGAAAGACATCCGTACTGAGAGTTTACCTCTAATCCTTTTTTCCCCTTTTCGCCACAACACCCGGTTCTTTTAAGCTAGGTTGTTCTATAAAAGCTCTAAGTGAGCCCAGAGATCATTTATTTGGGGGGGTTGGAGGCAACGAAGGCAACGCCCTTCTCGATGTTCTTCTTGAGGTCGACGAGAGCAGCATCAACGAGCTTCTCCTCGTTGGCATCGAGCTTGCCGAGAGGGTGGATCTTCTCAACACCCTCGGGGCCGAGCTCAACCTTGGAGCTGAAGAACTCAATACCCTGGTCCTTGTAGAGAGGAGACTCGACGAAAGAGGGCTCAATGACGCCCTTCTCGCCCTGGACAGCGCGGAGGATGGAGTCAGCCATGCGGGCACCAGCCATGGCCATGGAAAGAGTGGCAGAGCCAGCACCGTCCTTGGCCTTGACAACCTCATCACCACCGAACTGGACACGCTTGACGAGCTCAGCGTTGGAAGAGAGCTCGGGGTGGCTGGACTGAGAGAAGAGAGGGACGATGGTGACACCGGAGTGGCCTCCGACAACGGTGATGTTCTCGTCCTTGGGGTCGGTGCCCTTGATCTCGGAAACGAATCGGGAGGCACGGACAACATCGAGGGTGGTGACACCGAAGAGGGTCTTGGGGTTGTAGACACCCTCAGCCTTGAAAACCTCCTTGACGATGGGGACGGTAGAGTTGACGGGGTTGGAGATGATCAGGAGCTTGGCTTTGGGAGCAGCCTGAGCGGCGGCCTTGGCGAGGTCGCGGACGATGGAGGCGTTGGTGTTGAAGAGATCGTCACGGGTCATACCGGGCTTGCGGGGAACACCAGCGGGGATGAGGACAACCTCGGCACCGGAGAGAGCCTCCTTGAGGCCGGCAGCGTTGGGCTCGTAGCCCTTGACGGTGGACTTGGTGTTGACGTGGGAGATGTCAGCAGCAACACCTGCATCTCACTCGTTAGCTGGTGGTCCAGATCTGGCGAGGTGACAACAAAGGTAAATTTAGTTAGAGCGAGCATGATCAACATGACCGTCGCTCAATTCTCCTTTATGCCGATTCACAATTGTTTAACCTCGACCGAGAGGTTCTGGTGATGTCGTTACGTACCGGGTCCGCCACGGATATCGTAGAGAGCAAGGTCAGTGACGCGGGGGTTCATCTTGAGGAGAAGAGAGAGAGGCTGGCCAATGCCACCGGCAGCACCGAGAACGGTGACCTTGGAGAGCTATGGAAGGCATATCAGTACTTGTTTGGAGTATTGAGACATTTCCAGCTGCTCTGGAGCTCAAATCTGATCTCATGATGGCTTCTCAACAGCCGGGCCGGTGTCGGTCGGTGAAGAGGAAAAAAACCACAAAAGACACAAATCGTTGCGCTCATGAGTGAGGGCATTAACCTACGTCACGGGCGGTGGCCGAGAAAGCACGGCGCTGGATACGAGAAGCGGCGAACATTTTTGCGATTGATCAACTCTTCAATTGGAGAAAAGGGTAAGAAAGGACGGGATGCGGGTGGAAAGAAGAAGAGGTTGGCGATGAGCACTTTAAATACGGGGAGGGAGACCCGCAAGGAGGAGGATGGGGAAGCTCCAGTGCGACGCAATTCAAGGCATATTATGCCCCTTCGGGCTTAGCGCACCGAGGTGGGGGGGCCGGAGCGGAGGAGGCTCGGAATGTCGATTTTTGAAAAGGCACGGGAGACAGGATAAGAACGTCTAAGTGATGAAGTACATGCTATGATCCTCTATTGAATCTCTCGAATTTTATCTCATGGCTCATATATTCTCTGCGTGAATATAGAAATCTCAAAATTGCTACGCCGGGAACCACTTTGTCTAGGCCATCCGATTCCTCGATCTTAGGTGGAATATGTCAGTAAATCAAGCAAACCAAGACTGCATTAGTCGAGCATCCTGGCTGTCTGGTTGGCTCGCTTTGACATCATTCACTTATCCATTCGTCCGACTCTGTAAGAAGCTTCCTTCGACTTACACCCCGTGAACATCCAGCATAAAGCGGATCAATGGCTTTACGCTTGCAGAACCACATGATGGCTCATATATCAGATTTCCACGGGTGCCTCGGAGCACAAATACCGTGTTGCATTCATGGTGAAAGTATTTCTTAGCTGATTCAGCCAGCCGAACAACTGCCAAAGCCAGTCAAAGTTGACTGGAAAGTTATTTCTCAAGGCAAAGCATTGATTGGAGGCAGATGGCAAAGGGACGGAGGCTGTTGTTTTGTTATGCAGTGGAAACTCTGTCAATATGGAGGGACTGATGAAGGGCAAAAGTCGGCGTGTGAGTCAGCAAACAGAAGGCCCTTAAAACCTTGGAGGGGGGGGCTCAGAAGTTTGGTGGGGGAGCTTCAAGCTATCTTCTTCATCGACGTCAACATTCCATTTTTAACAGCTTCCATTCTTCACCGTCAGCGAAAAGAAGCCAGTCGCTTAGCCACATTGAGCATACAGAAAGCTTTCAGGAACTCCTTTCACCACGAGAACAACGAGCCATGTCGGCCGCACAGCTGTCGCAGCTGTTACCGCTTCCCGAAGAGGAGCTTAAGCAGGTACTAGATTACGCCTCGACTCTCTCCACAACAGAAGCTGCAGAGCATTTTGGAAACCTCCTAGGAGACTCTCCACAGGCCATCGAGTTTATATCGTCGTTTAACGCCCGACGGCAAACTTCGGCGCCTGGGAGCTCATCGTACTCCGATGCCGCTGCACCGCCTGCACCCGAATCACAGAACATTGAGACCGTAACCAAGACGAAACGGCAACCAAAAAAGAAGAAGGCAAATATCCACACACCGCAAGCAAGACAGGTCAACGACTATGCTGCGCCTGCGGGTACAACTTACAGCAAGAAGGATCTGAGCCTTGACTACATCCCTCAGCGTTCGAGCGCACCCAGCAGTAACAATGCTTCACGATCGAACACGCCGAAACCAGACCCCAAGCCTGTCGCAAAGCCTCCACCCCAGCAGCATGCCTCAGCTGGTTACCTTATAGGAGAAGGACCATCGAAACCTAAACCCAAATCTACACCTGTATCACGAAGCTCTACGCCAAAGCCAGCTCCAAGCACAAAGATATCTATAGCTGGAGGCATGCCGATGGCTGGAGCTTCGACAGCTATTTCTGATCTCGACGCTGCTATCAGGGCACTGGAAATCTCAACAAATCCTACACTGGAGAATTCAAGGTCTAGGAAGTGCAATTGTGTCGCTGCACGGCACCCTCTTCAAGGCGCTGCACCAAATTGTCTCTCATGCGGCAAGGTGATATGCATGAAGGAAGGTCTTGGACCTTGCACATTCTGCGGCAGCCCTCTCTTGACGCCAGATGATGTCCAAGCTATAGTCCGGGAGCTCAAGGATGAGCGAGGCCGTGAGCGAATGGCAGCTAACCGAGACGCCAATCGCCGTGCTGATGTTGCCAAGGCCCCAGCGCCGTTTACTCAACCGCGCGGCAACGACGGCGCTTCACTAAGCGACGCTGAGGCCAAGGCTCGTGCGCATCGCGACAAGCTTCTCAATTTTCAAGCACAAAATGCCAGGCGAACGACAGTCCGTGATGAGGCTGCGGACTTTGATGTTGGTGGAGCGCTTACAGGGGCAGGCAGCATGTGGGCAACTCCTGAGGAGAGAGCAAGAGAACTGAAGCGACAACAGAAAGTGCTCCGAGAAATGGAGTGGAACGCGCGGCCAGACTATGAGAAGCGAAAGCAGGTTGTGAGCATTGACGTGGCAGGCGGCAAGGTTGTTCGCAAGATGGCAGCAGTCGAAAGACCTGTGACTCCCGAGTCCGACGAGGACCCTGTCGACAATGGCGTACTTGGAGAGACATCGGCGAACAAGAACAGTGCAAGAGGCGGCGGAGCCTTCAGCGGCAATCCTCTGCTGGGAGCGTTGATCAAGCCTGTGTTTGATGCCAAGGGCGAGGGTGCGGAGGTTGAGGGAAGAGAATCGAGAAAGAAGAAGGGGTGGCAGAGGGTTCAGCATGATCTGAACAACAACGAGGAAGTGATTTTGGATGGAGGCGTCCAAGGGCATGATAGAAGTGATGAACCAGCTTGTGGATGATTGAGGGGCCATGATGAAACTCATCTCTGGGGAAGATAGACATTTTCCATATCATGATAGACTTGCAGTGCAAAAGCTGATCTACCAGATTAAAGTAAGAGTCATAATTGGAACAAGAGGCCTAAAGACCAGACATTTCACAGAATTCTCCCATCGATGTCATCCCAGCCGGTCCCTCCCGTTACAAGTAGACAATGTTTACTACACAGTCTACTGAGTAGGGGGGGTGGAGGGGGGAAGAAAACTCGGGACCCCGATCCTAAGTGACAGAAAGAATTAGGTAACTTGATATAAATCTAGGATAAGTTTAGGATACACTTTATATAGGTTTTCTTTGACACCCTGTAATAAGGTCTGGTGTTTTCTTACTCCCTGGGGACAGTGCACACAACCATGATGCTCTACTATCGCCACGTGATCTCGCGTCATCAACGTCTCTGGCCGGCCCAAGCGTGTCATGGGGTCCTACTGAATGAGGGAAAGACGAAGTTGGGGTTACAGGGGTGAGGTCATTGCTGTCGTACTCGTTCGTCTGCATTTAAGCTGAGGGAGGTATGTGAATGGAGCAGAACAGCACATGACACTGTAGCAAATCACTTTTCCACATCATCATGCCCAACAATCATGTCGTGAGTGTTTTTTCCTGATGCCTACGCGAGTTGCGCAAGCTCATTCTCCCATCGTTTCTCAAAAGTGCTCCCAAAACCTTGCAGCGCCACGCGGCTTTTTTTGTATTTTCGAGGTGCACGAGTGGGAATGAGGTCTTTAATGGACACCTCAGATCATGACCCTCTCGTCTTTGCCATCGTACCGTTGAAGTACTCCTATGCTGCCGGTGCCTACCTACAGCATCCTCGTATTTCTCCTGCTGTCACATTGTTCCGGCACGCGACCCGACTGGCTTGTGTAACTGACGAGATGGGAAAGTCAGTGCTGTAACTTCAGCGGATGAACGCCCTGCAAGTTGCCCGAGGACCACCCTGCGGCCACTAAAGCTTAGTGCATCTTTAGCAGATTTCGGGTCTGGGCTTGGCTTGTTCTGTGTTCGAGTCAAGTCAAGTCGCGTATCAGACCGCGTTGAGACCAGGCCAAACCACAAACACCAGTGCAGGCAGGTGTAAAATGGCAGCCTAATTCAGTTGACTCACCGCAGATTATATCTATCTTTCTTGAGCTTGTTGCTGAATTTTCACTTCATCACTTTCAAATCCATCAAATTACGGTTCCAAGTCGAATAATCGTAAATAAAACAAGACAACATTGGATATCGTATCAAATCGTCAAAACCCAATTATTATTCCCTAGCTCCCTTGGTGGCCCGGATTTCCCGCCGCGTGGTAGACCCTAGACCCTTCTCTCTGGGGCCCTCTAACGTGTCCGTCACCCTCCACTTCGATTGTCGGTCTGCACTCTCCAGCACCTAATTCAACTAAAGTGAGGGTTCACTTGTACAGCGGATCTACGTACTAGGCTCACATGGTCCCTCTTCAGCGACTGGACTTTATCTTGGTCCTAACAACGTTCACAACTCCAAGCTGGAGGCTTCCTATTACTGTCATGGGTCCAAATCAGCCCCTGGTTGAAATTGCGCCTCCTCCCCCGTTCAAAACGGCAGATACCCGACTGGACGCTCCCACCGAGACAGCACCAGCGACGGTTACGGGAGCGCGACAAGGTGGGGATTTCGCGGTACCACCCCAGGGCGACGCGCTCTCGCGAGCCTCCCACTCAAACCCGATTGCATCGATAACGCCTACGCCTGCGCCTGCCAGCGATATTGCTGTCGATCCAACAGCGGGGACTACAACCGCCCATGCCGTCGTTGTCGCAGCTATCGCCAAAATGCAGCGCAAATCTTCTGTCGACCGGGACGATGGCTCTACGCAGAGCCATCCTCTCTCAAACACCGATTCGCAAGAGACGACCATGACCACTTCTACAGATCCCGGATTCACACCCCCGGCCAGTGATGCCAGCAACTGCGCACCTGGCCCATCAAGTCAGGACAGCCAGTTGTTACAGCTGTCCGAGATTGCTGCTGCTCAGCACAGAATCGCAACAGATCCCACAAATCCACGGAAGCGGATGGCCGATGGAGAGGTTAAAAGCCGGACGGATAGCCAGAGTCCCGTGAAGGGCCATTCAAGAAACCCAAGCGCTGTCAGCAGGACATCAGCAGCAGGTGGCCATATTGGAGAGGTATGTCAAAGGCGGTTTCCCGAGTACCACGTCTCCGTCCAAGGACGTGATCAATTGCTTGTGAAGCCACGACTAACACGCTTGTTCTAGTTGTCCAACGAGCTAAAGACACGTCTGTCGTATGCCATGATCAAGGTCAATAAGGGTTGGCAGTCAAACTCACTTGAAGAGGTAGAGAATATGGCGTCCCAGGCCGCATCTCCAGTCCCAAGCACTTCGACAATACATAACCGACAGGGTTCCTCGGCAAGCCCTCGAATACCCATGAGCAAGCCACCGTCCTCGTCAGCTCCTCTACCACATCCATACGGCTCTGCTAGCCAACGCCAAAAATCAAATACACCTCCAAGTTCAGCGTGGAACAAGCCTGCACTCGCACCCCCGGCACCCATCCGGCCTTCAGTTCCCGTGCCCAACTCGCATGCGAATCCACGCCGCAACTCCCACCCCAATCGAACTCCGAATATGTTGACACATTCTCATTCCGCTTCACCTCACACGCCTGGTCAACCCCCAATCGTGCCACATGGACCCAAATCACGCGTCATGGGCGACCCAGTTCTTATGTCACCGCATCAAAATGTTAGGGAACAAGATGCTATTGAGACTTTGTTGTTCATGAGCAGTCCAGGCAACTCTGCCAATCTGAAGCACGCCTTCTCCCCTACAGGATCCCCAGGACCCAACGCTGGTATGGCTCGACCTCCTCCACGACACGCGTTGCCTTCAGGGCCGAGAAAACCGCTTCCCACATCACAGCGGCAACCTCAGCAAACCCGAAAAACTCCCTATGATAAACCACCCATGGCGCCGCCACCTGGGTCGCCAATGGACCTGGACTCACCACGGCAACATTATGCTGCACAGAACAGGGCAGCAGATAGAAGGCGAACCATTGGTAGCCGAAGTCAGTTGAGAGGGACGCTCTCGCTGCCAAGTGGTATCGGGCTAGGGAGCGGGAAAACAAGAAAACCACTAAGAGATGAAGATATAGAAAGGATGCTGGACAAGGCGAGTGTGGAGGTAGCCGACAGCTCCGATGATGAGGAGATTCTGATTCCAAGACGGGCTGTCGCGGGAGTCATGCAGTCAGTCATAAGGGGTTGATATATATGTGTGGTCATAATAGGCGCCGCTCGTTCGTGTTGCCTTACCACATGAGGGTCTGTTTTTCCAGGTATCTTCGTGTCGCGCTTGGACCTCGCGATTTGTCATATTATAACCTTGTAAGAGTCAGGTTAAAGAGGGTGTCGAGAGCTGTTCACTGTCGGTGCATGATGGTATGAGAGGAGTTACGGAGCGAGTGGGCACTTGTGGCCTTGGAGTATTATATTGGTCTGTATCTGCTACAGACCAGCCTGTTCAACTACAGTATGGTGCATGAGACCATGGTTGGATATTCATTTGTGTATAAAGGGATGGCCGAGCTTCTTACATGAAGGCATGAGGCGAATCATGCGTCCCGCGATATCGCGAATATCGCCATGCCAAAATCGGCGTTCGAGGTAATTGGTTTCCATATATATAGGGCTGTGGCATCTATCAATATCACATTGCATCCGTGGCCCGACTCACCTCACTGAAGACTTCCCCAGGTCATGATACATGCACACCGTATACCGATATCTGGCCGCTTGAACTGGCCGATTCACGAACTGACAGATCAAAAGAGAACGTGGTTTGTTTTGGTCTTGAGTGTGCGCAGTCGCGCTTATGGCCACAAGCCACGCGTTTCGCCTGGATAACCCTAGCCAGATTGTACACTCTGATATTGCATATAACGCCTGCCCAAGAACGCCTAACGGAGATTTCCACCCAGTCATATATCACATCTCATACTTGGTTTATGTACTCTGGGAACAGAACCATCACCAGACTCTGCCAGTCTGTGCTGGCCTGATATACTCGGTGATGCTCACAGCAGTTGCTCTCTGCTCGAGCTCAGCCCATGCAGCAGCAGACCTTCGTCGTCGAGCATAGGGGCCAGTTGCAGCGTCGGCCAAGAAAAGAGTATAGTCGTTGGTGCTCTCGCTGCTTGATTCGCTTGAGAGAGCGATACTACGTCTGGCAGTCAGGGCATTGAGGGCTCGTTCCCGATGGTCCACGTCGAGCTCATCGTCTGTACCGAAGCTTCTGGTGGTCCTGTTGGTGCGAAGGTTGTATGAGCAGAGGGTTGTCTCATCTGCCTCTGCCACCATGGTGAGGCGGGTTGAAGGTGTCTTTGAGAAGTCGCTTGCGGCGTGTCGGGGGACATAAGCGCCCCCATGGGGGGGATATGTGGGTGGTTGAGGTGAAGAGTCATCATCGTCGAATTGGTTGGCAGCTGAGGTAGACCACAAGCGGGAGGCTCGTCTAGAGAAGCGAGATTGTGCGGGTGGCTGAATCTATGAAGATATGTGAGAAAGGAGCACTGAAAGGGAAACTGGGCGCTTATTCCGTGCCTCTTCCTCTTGAGGAATCACCTGGACGGTATCATCATCTTCACTGTCATCATACAAGCGAACAGAGTTGGCGCGTCGTCTGGAACTGAGAGAAAGCCGGCGAGGAATGATGGAAAAGAATGATCTCTTGGGCGATTGATTGTTAGGGAGAGACTTGGATCGTTGAGTTCGTCGAGACTTGATCATGGCGATGGATGATTGATGTTGAAGAAAAGGAGTGTGATGTGCTATATAAGTTGAAGAAGAGAAAGGGAAATGAAAGAAAGTTAATCGTGATGTGTATCAAAGTGAGACACTATCAACCACGCTCTGGCTCGAGTTTATATATCTACAAGGCCCCTCCTGTATTGTCCTGTCCTATATTCTATAAAGTATGGAGGGAATTTAATTATAAT
>VYWZ01001203.1:0-21196 GCA_008711595.1 Fusarium xyrophilum | reverse complement strand
ATTATGATATAAATCTTTATATTTTTACATAGTTTTTATTTAAATAGTTATTATATAACGTTAGTTATATCTATATATTTAACTAAAGATCTGTGGCAAAGTGTGGCGTTGTTGGTGGTCATACCCTGACAAACATCCAGGGGGTCCATTGTATGTGATATCTTGAACCAACATGCATTCAGTTGTTGGTGAAAACTACACAGCAGAATAACCTCTACGGTCCGGCCCGTTTTCTAAACGCTCCAACAGTGTCTGATCACAATACGTAGTTCTCCTTAGTATTCTCCATGCGGACCTCCCGCCGGTCCCGCTCGAGTCCGGCGCGGAACGGCGCCGTCCATCGCACGGAGAAGTATCCCCTTGCGGATCAAGGTCTGGCCGCCAACTCAATTCTGCGCATGTCCTAGCCCCCTGATCGTCGCTAGGTACAACACACGTTTCCATCGGTGGGTTGTCATGAGAAGTACATAGCATAGCCCATTTCTCTAGCTCTTCTTTCGGAAGCATACCAAGAAATCTACCTCCGTACCTTTTCCATTCATCACACCAGGAACAAGAACACTGTGCCGTAACTGAACATCCTCTGCAAAATGGCTGCCAAATCTACTATCAGGGTTCCCCACCTCCACCTCGGAGGCATCGATGCCGGCTATCGTGTCTCGGGCTCTGGCATCGACTTTAGCAAACCTACCCTTGTGCTCGTCAACTCCATGTGCACCACATCGTCTCTCTTTGAAGCACAGTTCTCTGCTCAGGAACTCACTGACAAGTTCAACCTTCTCGCCATCGAACTCCTCGGCCACGGCGCCACAAGCTCAAAGTCAGAGCACTTCACCCACTGGGACTCGGTCATCATGAACCTCCGGGTCATGGAAGCTCTTGGCGTCGACAAGGCTTTCGCCATGGGAACAAGCTGGCCTCCACTTGGTTGAGCGGAGGCTAATCATTGTGATATTCGGGCACTGCCGATCCCGTGTTTGGCACGACTGTTCCTGCTGAGCATATCAAGCTCTTCGCTTCGAGCCCTGAGGCTACGCTTGACTTTGCCGAGGGTGGTGGTGGTCACTACTTGAGTGCTACTAACCCCAAAGAGATTAACGAGGCTATCCTCGAGATGGTGAACAAGCATGCTTAAGATAAGATAGAAATAGAGCATAGCTCTTGATGAATTGATATTTGCTGCTATGACTAAGTGTTTCCCCAACATCCTCCACTGTTACTGTCATCTGGCTGTTTATTCTTTCAACAAAATCATCCCCGGACACGGGTTTAACAAGTTTCGCGACGAGTAGGGGGCCGGGCACTAGGGTTTACCCAACGAGCGGGACGGCGTCCAACTATGACTTAGTTATGGCTCCATCAAACGTGTGAGGCTGAAGCTTATGAGAAGAATTTTCCGACGGGACGTCGTATTGAGGTCTCTCCGATTCGTCAATGGCCTGTAGTTGAAACAGGGAACGATTCCCGTGAGCAAAAGTCATTTGTCTCAGTACCGCATGTTGTTATCTGAGTAACCGAGCATGGCTCTAATATAACAGAGTAATTGCTTATGGTTAAGAAGTTGACCACCGGCCAAGCACGGAAATAACAAAATTTCTCTTCGACGGACCCTGAGCCATCAATCGTCGGTTAGAAAATACCAAGCCATCGATGTTGGAACCCTCTGTCGCATCAAAAGGTCCGATGAGCCTCAAGTCTTTCAAAGTCCTATTCTGATAGCTTGTCAGACTAAACACGCGGGTGAGTCTCAAGACTTCCGTTCAGCCTATGATTCCACGCTTGAATGGCTCTAGTTATATGCGAATTCACAGCCTTAATATCATCCGAGGACTTCGGCGGAAAACCATTGAGGCTCCGCGGATGGTTTATTATTCACATCGGCGACATCGGTACGAGTCAGGTTCTGGGTGGTTGTCGATCATTATTAGCCGCTAGTTTTCATTACATGTTGCCACAGCATCATACCTATTTAGTATATAAAATGTCAGCCTCGGTTTTTATGTAACTCGAAGTAGTATTGTAATTGCTCACATTGCTTTTCTCGACAGTGAGTGGTAGGGTCAATTGCTTCGACGAGCTAGGAAGCCAGTCAACAATAAGAGAAATGTCGGCGGGTGAAAATGACCAAGAAGAACCGAGTGTTTGTAAAAACTAGTAGACAAACAGCAGATGAACCTCCTCATTGACTATGCTGATGAGTGAATGATATGACCGAGTGATTATGTAACAACCTGCGTGCCACTGATACTTCCCTCGATAGAGCGTTACGGCTGTTCCGTTCCAAACTGTTGATGGTTGGACCATGAAGGAGAACTTGAGTTCAAGTTGTATCTCCTTCATCTCCCTCGATTCTGTTCTGTACCGTGATGTACCTCGTGAAAGACAATGCTAGTCTCTACAAGACCTGTAACAGTAGGCAATTTAAGTACAATATCTTAGCAGGCACAGAATTCAGTCTCAAGCAAGACATAAGGTTTAGCTTGCTAGTAAGTAAGGCTCATGTTTTATTTTGTACGATTAGGGGATCATGAAAATTTTATCAGTGAGTATATAGACTCGGAATGGCAAAGAAGTATCTGAAATCATCAGATATAGAATGATAAAAAAGGTTGAATGGCAAAAGGGAAACAGCCCCGAACAAGAGTCAAGGTTATATTAGTTGGGTGAAAATAAGAAGGTTTCTATTAAACCTTGTTACCAAACGACCTCCATCCCCCTGCAAGGCATAACAACAGCCTTCTCCTTGTGCTCGTCACTCTACTCTAAGAAGATACCCGCCAATTCCCGTCCCCCAAACACCTTCAGATCGCAATCCAGTAACCCGACGAGAAGGAGCCTCGAATACCGTACTGAAAAGCTTCGAAGCAAAGGAAGCCGCATGACCCGCTCTCCAGGTGGTTGACCACCCCAGCCAGAGTGGTGGACACTCTGTGGCACCCTCTGTTGGGGCAGTGGTAGAGTTCCTGCTGGTGACGGGGAGAGGCCAGATGCTGGTTCAGACTTGACAACTGTCTGAACGTGTCGCCGCAGAGGGAGCACTGGTATCGTCCATAGCGAGTGTTGAAGGCGAGAGCTGTTGCTTGATAGGTTACTGTCTCCCTCCAGACGATAAGTCTGTTACCGATGGAGCCATGGGGATCTTGGTGTCTGGCTTGCTGGTGTTGAGGGTCGCGGTTCAGGGGTGCATCGGGGCAAGCACCTTGCTCAAGATGGTGGATAACGCCACTGGCAGCATTGAACTGCGCCGGGCAGAAGGGGCATGTGACACCTCTCTGGTAGCCTGGCACGCTGGGATAGTTCTGTCCACGCTGTCTGGCGTTCGACTGCTACTCAGGTCAGTGGCTGTTTACGCCTAGTTGGCCTGCGGTGAACAAACCTGGTTAGGGACACGCGAGCTTGAGGATCGCTGATAGTGAGAAGCAGGACACGAGAAGACTTGATGATAGCTCAGCTCTGGATATCCACGGAAGCCACTTCCACAACCGAGACATTCCCAGTATGGCGGAACGTGGCCCAGGGCCTCACAGTGTTGGTCTCGCGAGAATCTTCCCGTGGGGAACTGTCGCTAACAAGTTCCACAGGAGTACATCTTCGCGTTGAATTGTCGTCAAGATGATTCTGAGTGTCTGTTTCTAGAAATGAAGGTAAAGCTTGGAAGACGATACTAGGCGGACGACGAAAGATGCGAGTCGAGGGGAGCAGAGGAGAGGAGCGTGCACCGGGGATTGGTTTACGTGACGGGGAAATTGAGAAAAGACTGGCAAGAATAACTTGGTGGGTGGACTTAGGGTTGTGTGTCGTCCGATGTTCCCAAGGCTTGCTGTAGGATTGCGTGTTCGGCAGTGTTCAGTGAAATCCCAGTGCAGTTCAGGTAGTCACTCAGGCTCTCCCAGGGAGCTAGAGAGGATATAGGCAGTATCTGAGCTCAAAACTTTGGGATTCTATGACGTAGCAGACATGCATTATTGCCCAAGGTATACAGTTGATACAATATCCCGTTCCAAACCGTCCTCAGAACAGCGTCTTCCTATGCTCAACGCAAAGCAAAATACACCAGAAACGACATCAACACAAGCATTTCCACCACCCTATGGTAAAGCTATCATCTTGTACGGATCAACAATAGTAGCAATACTCTTCTGCGCCTGCTGAAACCTCATTATCTTGCAACTCTCACTCTCAAGATGATTTATCAGCGCCGCCAACGTCTTGAACTCCTTCCCACAAGATCCCTTCACACAATCATATAAACTCCGCTGATGTCGAGGCGACTCAAGATGCGCCTCCAAGCTCGTAAGGGTCATGTGCAGCTTATGGCATAGATAGCACTCGAACGCTTTGGAGCGGGGGTTCCACGCTGCAGCTGGGTTGATGGCGTACGTCTTCTCGCCGTACCATGCTAGCTCTTTGTTCGTTATGAGACTGCGATGGTCGCGGTTCTTTATGCAGCGGTAGAGCTTGCTGCGGTCCACGGGGACGCGAGGACATGAGCCTCGCTCGAGATGGTAGGATAGACCTGTTGCTGGCTGTGTTGCAGGTTGCTCTGCAGAAGGGGCACTTCACTGCTGATACGCGATGAAGCTTGGAATTCAAATGCTGAGCGAATTAGTAACTGCTCACTCAAACATTGGGTAACTTATGAGCTTACCATCCGGAGATTGTTGGCGTTCATAAACTGACGGTTTAGCAGTCCGCGCAGTGGAAATGCCGTTCAATCTCATGCTACCTGATCTCAGCTTGCGTCACAGCTCTACCGCCGCATAAACGACACTCAGGTGCATCTCGACGCCAATGCTGTTCAAGGTTCATGTGCTGACGACGATCATACTCGTCTTCGAAGCAGTCACTACTACAGCTGTCGCATTCGAATGCTGGTGAGGCGTGGCCTGCCGCCTGACAATGTTGGTCGCGAGCTGTTCTACCAGCGTAGAAGAGCTTATCGCAGTCGATGCAGTAGTATGTCATCTTTGTTGACGGTCACGAGCGTTGAAGAGGATGATTAGTGGCTTGTGAAGGTTTGCGGGGTTGGGGATGTTGTAATTTAATCTCGGGTGAGAGCTAACGTCAAGTTTCAGGATAGAGTTTTGGTGGTGACCGTCCAGAACAACAACTGAACATGTCCTGTACGTATAGACTCATCGTTTGCGGTGTTCTGTCGTACATAGCTGTCTGTATTCAATCATCAATCATATCTCAAATATCTACCTACCATATGAAGTCGGTATTCGGAAGTGTCAACAACTCGTCAGTCAGTAAGACTAAAGTGGTTTGGGAATAGTGTCAATCAGGTGGATCCGGGACGAGAGCCTTTTCAATTGGCTTCTTAGAACACGGATGGTCATGCACAGGCCGGCCGCAAAGACGTTCGTTTATTCATCTTCTTCAGAGATGCGAGACTACCAAGAGCATTAGGCATTAATCGTGAAAGAGCCCAATTCACCACGGCTGATAAGTGGTATCATCATCAAGAGCAAAACAAGAAGCAAATGATTCATTCCCTCCGACTCCATGCTTTTCATGACCCATGAGCAAATAAGAAACCATCAAGCAATACTGCATCCTCATCCCTCAACGACCATCTCATCCACCATCTTCATAAACCTCTCCCGATACTCCTCCGGATCCGCCGTGATGCTCATCGGTCCCTTGTGCGCAAGCTTGTTAAAGATCTTGACAATCTTGGTCAACGCCCTCGCCTGGAAAGCGTGCTTCGCCCAGAAAAAGTCCAGGACAACACATCGATACGTCCACTTCCCATCAACATCGTCGACACCCCTCCGCCAGCGTCCAGCGTCCGATTCCACGACTGGAACCTCCATGCCCTGAGGGTATCGCACTAGAAAGAGAGAGTAGTCCACTGCGTTGCGTGAGGCGAGGAGTGCGGAGTCTGCGAAGAGTAGTGATACCAGCTCTTGCTTGGCTTGGTGTGTAACTCGGACTTTGTCGGGGAATTCGTCGACGAGACGTTCTATAACGCTGTCTGGTACAAGAGCGCCGTCTGCAATGTCTCGCTCTGGGAAGAAGTAGTCGTTGGGCTTGAGGTCGTACGTCTCCCATTTCTTCCCTTCTTCGCCCTCTGGCTTTCCGTAGAGGAGATTCTCCATGACAACATGATGCGTTGGCGCAGCACCAATCATACCACCAACACTCGCCTGCGACGAAACCACCAGATCTGTGATCCTGACGAGAAAACTGTGCGGCTGGAACTTCATATGTTCGATATAAGGATCCAACAACTCCTTTACAAAGAAGTCATGCTCAAAACGTCTTGGCAGCGACTTGATGAGAAACTTCTCATTCGCCGTCATGAAGAAAGAAGAACCACTGTACCCTAGATCACCGATAGGTACAAGCTCAGCATTCTCTTCCCCATCTGTCCGAAAAGACACATGGTATTCATCCTCATTGATCTGCCAGACCTCTCTGCGCAGAGCAAGAAAGTCGATGGAGCGATAGCGTGTCAGGAGGAGATGGAAGAGGCGGAAGAAGGCGAGTATGGTCTTGATGATGCCCTTCTTTGACTTGCCGTGGCGTTGGCTTATAGCTCTTGCGATAGAGACCGAGATGCGGGATGAACGGATCTTCATGCCTGCGGTCTTTGATGAAGTGAAAGAAGAAGGTTTTGGCCAATTTCGAGGCTAGAATTCTGTGTGTTGTTCGAGAAGCTGTTGGTGGAGGGGTAGTAAGTCAAGTGAAGATGGTGGAATGAGAGGTTGGGCGAGGCTGACGTCACTGTTATGTTGACAGTCGGCGATCGAGATCGATACCCAAGTTCCGTGTGCTTCCAACTTGTGCAACACGGCGTCTTTTGCAGAGACAAAAATAGACAATTTCTCAGTGGGGGAAAAAAACAAAATTACTGTATCAGCGCTGTATATGTTATCCTGTCCTGTTCATCTCGGTCATTACCGTTCCGTATCTATAGTTCTGTATATCTGTGTATAACTTATGCTTATAAAAGGAAACCCATCGCTTGCTCTACGCCAGTCGCTTCAATCCCGTAATAACAAAGAAAACAAACAACTCGGAGCAATTTCCCTGGTTGCTTTTGTATATCCGCTGTAATGATAATAAGCCATCCTGAAACAAACTCACGTTCTGATATTATGGAATAGAGTAGAAAGAATGAATGTGTTTTTCAGCTTAGAAACTGAACAGTCCACTTCGTCTTTTACCCAAGGGGTAGACGATCAGTGCACTCATGAACAAACCGACACTGATGCCGATGGCAACTTGGATGACCTTGAACAAGACGTTGAAGGCAGTTCCTTCAAGATTTCCCATTGTGTTCATGTCAGACGCTACCTTTGTCCCGTCCTTAGTGATCTCGTCGGCCATAGTGATGCTGGCTAAGAGAGAACCTCCAGCCGCGAGACCAGAGGGGACTTGCACGAAAATAGCCGGAAGCATAGCAGCTGCTGCGAGACTGTATCCGACCTTCCTGGGCTTCTTCTCGCGTTCTCGCTGTTTCTCTGGTGTGCCGGGCTGAGACTCGGGGTCATTGAGGGTCGGGAGGGACCAGGAATCCGGGTCGATTTTCTTCTTGGTATATCGTGGTCGGACCCTGAGCTTCCACCAGTCGACAAAGTCCAGGTATCCATTCTCCACATGTCGACCCATTCGCGAGTACAGGTTTGCAAGAATACCAATCGTCAGGGCACCCAGCATATTGGATATTTGGCCGTTGCCGCCAAAGTACTCAGCGCAGTAACTGTTGACCGACCATCCAGCTAGAGCCATCCCGACCATAACAGGAGTCTGCTTCCACTTGGCCTGGTTGATGAGACAGAGACACATGGTGAATCCGGGGACGAAGAGGAAGTACCATTCTCGTCCAAGAGGGTCATCGCAGGTCGAGCGACTCGTGGCGTTGCTGTCGATCATGCCGTAGAGCGAGGCGCCAATTGTGATACCGTACCCGAGGAAGAGAGTGTAGATGAGGGCGTGCACCATGCGCACACTGCCGGCGACGAGGTTGTGACTTTGAAGTTCGAGGGAACTGCAGAGGACCATGTAACCTGGGAGGATCAGGGCGATACTACTCTGTGCCAGTGCACTGAAGCAGAAGAGTTTGCCGTTCTGGATAGAACCGAACGCTCGAGCGAAGAAGGACGTGATGAGGGCGGCCGAAACTTCAAAGACGTGGGCGTATAGTTCGTTGCTAGGCGCCAGCACAAGTTGGAGAATACCAACGATGCATCCGAGAAAGAAGGCAATGGGCAAGTCGATGAACCGGCCCTGGAAGGCGAAGGGCGCAACGCAAGCTGACGCGACGCCGTACAGAAACACCCGAGTCCAGACGTTGTATTTATCCTTCCGTGCGTTGACATCGTCAAGCCGTTTTGTTGCTTCTTCCACCCCGACCTTGTCGTGGACGACTTCTTTGTAAATGTTGTGTACGTCTCGAAGACGACCGAGGTCAATACCCTGGGGTACACGAACGAGCTTGACCTCAGCAGTATGCGTAGTGCTATCATCAAAGCTGATGATCATGCAGCCAGGGAGGTACAGGAACTGAGCTTCAATCTCAAGCACACGAGACGACATGGTCATGTACTCTTCCAGCCGATGTGTAGGCGCACCATACATCATGAGAGCCCTGCACAACTTGAGCAGATACCGATGTCGTTGGATAATACCCGCAATGTGGACAGTGATCCTAGCCTTGTCACGCTTCTTGGGAGGTGGCGGTTGTTGCTTTATCTTCTCAGCCCACTTGTCAGAGATATTCGCTGAAGCTGGCGCCGCAAACATGGAGGAAGACTTCATCAACTCCGTGAGTGCGAGCGAAGACGTCGAGTGTCTGTTCTTGTGGTAATTGAACAACCCACTCGTCGGTCGTGAGCGTGGTGGTGATCGGATGGGAGGCGTTCCATTGGATGATCCAGGGCGGGATATAGGTGGTGAGTCGCGCGGCGACATCAGTGGTGTCCCCGGATCCTTGGGCGTGTTCATACCACTACCCGGTGCTCTATCATCATGATACAGCTTCAGCAGTGAGGAGAGAATACCGCCGCGGTATTGGTCCGGCCGCGGGACGTAGTCGTGAGCGTAAGCCTGCTCAAGGACAGGTGTAGCAGTTCCAGAAGTCGGTCCGCCGTTGGGATGCTGAGTGAAAAGATCCCGTTTCCCCTTGCGGGTATGAGATCTGACTAGATTCTCAGCCGCAGCGTGGTGCTGATGAGAGCGATCAGAGTTTGCTACCCTCTGTCGAAGACCAAAGTATCCTCCTGCCTCTTCAATGGTGTTTGACCCAGCCGGCGGTGAAACCTTGGGATTCTCATAGTCCTCGATCAACGGCTTGAACGAGGGGACTTCCTCGAGATCGAGCGATCCGCGTCGTGATCCAGGGGCAGAGTAACTGCCCACCGAGACAGCTAACCGATCAGCTCTCTGTCTCGCGTCAGCCATAGATCGATACTGTCTCTCCGTAGTCCTCGACTCCGCCAGGTCCGCCTTCTCCCGCTCATTAGGATCATCATAGCTCGTATTTCTCCTGAGCGCAGGGCGTGGTCTCTTTGGTCCTACCACATCCGGGGTATCTGGTGCGAGATGCTGAACCTGTCGTTTCTTCTCCTGCTCGGCGGAGAGGATCTTTGTGAGAGCAAGGCTGAGTTCGTAAGCATCCGGTGCATTCGGGGGTAATTCCCCAGGGGCCAGTTCCGGTGAACCAGCTGGTGAGAAGACGCCTTCATCTTTATGCTGCTGACGTTGTTGTGGGCGAGCTGTAGAGTCGCTGCTCTCTCCGGAGGATTCTTTGCTGGAGTGGAAGCCTACTCGCTTCTTTTCCCTGCGGAGGGGAGTGTGTACCTGACTGGGTCTCCCACCACTCCCACTCCCACTATCATTCTGTTCAGATGGCATGACTAACGAATGAATATTTATTTTATGATGATAAAAATATAGGGTCTGAAAATTTGGGGGGGAGAGGAGGGGAGAGGCGAGGTTTAAAGGACTGGGCCCCTCGAGGGCAAAACTGAGTTTGGAGGATTGATCATGTTGTCGATCAAGGGGGGCATGATTTATTAAGTTACATACTACTTATTCTGTGTCTGCGTCTGTCTGTTGTATACTCCCGCTCCGGGGCGAGAACAAGAAAAACAAAACTGGGCCTGTATAGGTATTTCCCCTCTGTTGGGTGGTGTACAGTATTGTTGTGGCTACGGGGGCGGCAAACTTGCGTGATAAGGACTGTGGGTCGCCGAGAGCAAGCCCGAGACGGGACATGTCAGGTTTAGTTCGTACACTGATCAAGTAAGTCTGTGATGATGCTATGCAAACGAGTTGGTGGATGTGATGACGATGGTGTGCTTGGTTCCTTGGTTCATGGGCCTACAAAGGGCTCGTCATAGCATTCGTGGTATGTTGGGTGAGTTGGTGTTGGTACTGGCGATATCATTTTTGGTGTTTTTGCGTCGAGTCATGAAAACTGTTTCTTATCCGACACCTGCTGAATGCCAGAACACTCGTCACACAAGATGAAGAAGATTACTCGATACTGTACACTGGAATTCTCTTCAGACCAGGCAAACTCTTTTCTCCTCTCTTGTTCCCCTCCTCAACCCACGCAGGCCAATCCTCGCTCTCAGACCTGTCGTCTTGGACCTGTCTCATCATGTCTGCTCCCCGCTCTTCGATTGGTCCGGTTAAAGTGTGTCTTGGGTTATCATGAAAAAAAGAAGCAAACGCTCGGATTACTCGTTCGGGGAGGGCGTGAGACAACTGACTGCAACCGGGCTGCCGGTACAATATGAGAAGCCAGACGGACGAGACCAGGGCTAGACGGGGAGAGCTTCCAGCGGGCTTCTTCCACCGCCACGTGCGGGCCGCTGAGACCTTGACGTGCCCTGTGCTTCAGGGGACGATAACCCCTGCAGCGATCGGTTAGGGGGCCGGTCGGTTGGGCGCTAGAGGAGAGGGCCATTCGGAATTGGATTGAGGCTCTTCCTCTGTTGAAGAAGACCAGAGAATCACTGATCACCCTCCACGTTGACCATGCAGGGTCACCTTGATTGGTGTGATAGACATGCGAACTGACGTGCAGATGCAGATGCTGACAGAGGCGGTCCCTTGTCCTCTCACAATCATAATCGACCGAGGGTTCGTATTCTGACGCGTAATGTTTGGTCGGTCAATGGGTGAGTCAGTATCTAGAGTCGCTGATCCATAACTTGGCATTCCTTGTATCCTTGTAATCACATGTTAGAGTTTACTAGATGCCCTTTGGGCTCCAAGTTAGTTAGACCTTGATGTTGCTCCATTAATGGAGCATATCTTGAGGTCCACCCGACACCGGGCTGTCCGGAGCATCCACCATCAGCAACGAAGCCAGCAAAGCCAAGCTAAGACTAGACTAGAAACCTCTTAGGCACGGTATCTAACCAATACTAAATCTGATTGATTGTCTGCCTGTTTCTGAAAATTTCATCACTATCGATAACTACTAGTCTTGTTTCTATTCTTGTAGAGTTCTCGCTTGCACACCCAGTACATACCCTAGACAGCATATTTGGCTAGTGCATGATAAGCATCCCCAATAAACAAGCTTCAGTTCTCATTGGGTCTCGGTCTACTCTGTACGGAGTACACCACTCACTCACCGAGACAGACGCCCAAGCGCGCGTTCACTTGACGCGAAGCGAAATAGGTTAGGCCATCACCACTTACGGATAACTCTCGTTACCCTTGAAGATCTGGGCATCAACAATCTCCCTGCATCACCATTGAAAACATGGTCATCTCGCCAAACAAACTTCGCAATGTCAACGTCTACGTACACCATCCCTGATCGCATCGTGCCCATGCGCGTCATCGTCTGTGGCGTCCATCGCACAGGAACGCTGAGTACGTCTGTTCCATCTCGGGGGGGGCTCATCAAGCCCCCTCTCAACAGTCACGCGCGTAATTCACCATTACCTGAGCTGAGACAGACCAACAGGTATTCGCAACGCTCTGTGGCAGCTTGGTTTCCATGACTGCTACCACATGCAAACTCTCTTCAACAATCCCTCCCGCGCCCCTGAATGGGTACGTGCCATGGAAGCAAAGTACGCCGACAGGGGGACCTTCACCCGCGCGGACTGGGATCGCCTGCTCGGCGATTGTCAGGCTGTGTGTGACGTACCCGCTGCGTTCTTCGGCCCCGAGTTAGCGGAGGTGTACCCTGAAGCTAAAGTCCTTATCATGAGTCGAGACCCCGAGAAGTGGTATGAGAGTGTGCTTGATAGCATTTACCTGATAACCACGCCAAAGGGGTTCTTGGCTAAACTCATCATGGTTTATTGTTTCCTGCTTGATACGAATCTTCAGTACATGGCCAAGTATAGCAAATCGATGAGATCTCTGGTTCAGAAGTATGACCATGGTAGTGATAAGGAAAAGGCAATTGCATGGTACAGAGCACAGTATCAAGAATTCCATGATAGAATTCCAGCGGATCGGTATATCGAGTATACCATCACAGACGGCTGGGGACCGCTGTGTGAATATCTTGGTGTTCCCGTACCACAAGTTCAGGACCCTGCGACAGGAAAGATGGTCGAGGCACCGTTTCCACACCTCAATGACGGCGAGACGTTTAGAAGGAACAGCGTGGTTATGAAGAGAAAGACCATGCAGAGGGCGAACGAGAACTTACTGGCGGGCGTGGCGAGGTTGGCGTTGACGGGTGTGCTAGGATATGCTGGTTACCTGGCGTGGAAGACTCGACTCGGGGGACGTGTTTAGCTGAGCTTGACATGTGCTGATTGCTTGATCAATGAGGGGGTTGTGTTTGTATTGTAACATGGGTATTTTCTTATCTTTTCATCAAGGCATCCAGGAATTCAGGCACCAGGCCACTCATGCAAGTTATGCTAGGGTAGTATGTTCAACATCAACCTCCGTACATCGTTGTTCTTGTTCACATTGTACTCGTACCAGACCTATCCATCCTCTCCCAAGCTCACATCTTTCCAAATCATCATCAACCCATCATCTGCAAAAGCCTCATGAGCTCCGCAACATCAGCATCGCTTGCCCTCGCCCCCAAGTGTCCATCCCGCTTGCACTGCTCCATCTTGAACCGCCTCGGCCCCCACAGCTCGGACCCATCGACAACGACAACGACATCGACATCCTCGACATCCTCCGGCTCAACCTCCGTCTCCCTCGCCTCCTTGATAATCTTCCCTTTACCCTCAGACGAGAACTCGTTCATGACTTCCGCGGCCACGTTGAGGAATCTGTCACTGCCCGCGCCCCGCTTCCGAACATCGGAGCCGTGTCCCGAGGCCGTCGAGAAGACGTAGCCTACCACAAAGGGGAGCTGGTCCTCGGAGGCTACGTAGTTGAGGAACTCGGGGCCGACCTCAGCGGTGAAGGCGCGCTTGGGATCGGCGAGGAGGGACCAGGCGATGTCGTGCATGGTGAAGTAGTTGAAGCTGATGCGAGGGACTTCGCTGTTGACGGCTTGGGCAAGCTGTTCGATGAGGCCACTTGGAGATGTCGGTACTGCCTCGAGCTGGGATCTGTTTAGTAAAAGCTTGCTGCACGGACTGTTCAGGACTCACATTGGCCTCCTCGGCCTTTTGCTTCAGGTCCCCTTGTATATGACCCTTGCCATCCATCATCGCCTTCTTGCAAACCCTCCGGCAAGAGTTCTCCAACACTAGCGATTGTCCAAGGCTCACGGGCGTTGTCCACACGAATACGGTTGTCCAGCGAGAGAGACACCCAGCCATCGAACTTCATATTTGGTGCATTGCCTTTATACTCAGTAGGCTTGGAGCTCCGTCTGTTGGGTGCCCAGTTGGTGAGTGAGGTGCCCAGGCAGAGACAGTAGTTCTTGTAGTAGCCCTCGAGATCCGTGGGCGGGTTTCCAATAAAGAAGCACGCGTCGCCTTGGTATCCCCGCAACTCCTCAAGATCCTCCCACGCTTGTCCCTGGGGAACACGGCCCTCTTGTCGTAGGGCTTGGTAGAGCTGTGTAGTAGTCATCAGACCACCACTGGGCGCAGCAGTCTTGACGCCGTAGTAATGCAGCGCAGATCGCCTGTGATGGATCAAAAGACCGCAGTGCATGGGGTTCCGACGAAGAAACTGGAACGCCTCATTATCATCACTGTGAGCCATAGCGCCAAACTCCATCATCGACTGGTTCGTCTCATAGATAGGGTCGTGGTTCCAGCGCGCCGCCGCCTGGAGAACTTGTCTGCGCTCAGGGGTCTTGGGAAAGATCGACAAGGGCCTTTTGGATCTTCAGACTCTCCTGCTCGAATTGCTCATACCCGCGCCCAACGGACTCCCCAAGACCCTGGACGATGTCGAGATACACCTGAAGAGCCCACGATGTCCGGAGACGAGGGTTCTCTTTCTTTTCCTTGAGCGCAGCGCCCATGCCGCGGACAAGCTCGTCCTCCACGTCGCCATGACCAGGGGTTGTGGTGAGGAAATGCATGCCCGAAAAGACTTCCATCAGGGCCGTCTTGTCCTGATTCCACCTCTCGGTGTTGTTCCTGCCGCCGGCACCGAGCTTCTCGTTATACCAACCCAGGCTGCCGTTGTAGTTTCCTGGCATGACAGCACAGCATCACGGTGGTGATCCACATAGCCCCTGAAGACACTCATGCTGTTTGCAGTCAGGAGCTTGGCAAATTCGTAAGCCGCAAGGTTGTAGGCCTCGCCCTGGTTCTTCCTGTCCTTGTCGATGCCCATTGCCTGGCAAGCTGCGTCGAAGCACTGGTGTGCGAAGATAGCTGTTCCTCCAAACTTGTCCATCAGCTTCCTGATGTCCGCTTCCATGCTGTGAGCAGGCTCAAATGCTGTGTTTGTGGCTAGAGCCACAGCGGCGAGGTCAAGTTCGCCGCTGGCGTACTTCTCCCAGAGCGAATGAATCTCCTGGCTGAGATAATCATAGTCGCGCAGAAGAGCGGCGAAGGCGAAGAAGGCGTCTTCCCAGGTGACCTCTTCCTCAACGGTGTATTGAGCCTCAGGTTCAGCAGCAGGGGTAGGCGTGATGTCGGGAGCGTTGAGGAAGTCTTCAGAAGGAGCGTAGACGTTGAGAACGTCAAATATGCCCTTGGCGGGGTAGTTTGCCTTGACACTTGACTTGTTGTCGAGATCATCTGGTTTGAAAAGACCAGCTTCCATGATTGGTCTGAGATAGCCGCGGACTTTCTCCGGGACTTGCACGAAGTGAGAATGAGAAGCGTCAGAGCGACGATCCCTTCTTTCACCACTCTCTGTGAGTTTCTGAGAGAAGGATCTGCGAACTGGGAACTGCATCAGTATCACTGGAATCAGCACAATTAGGCGTGCTCAACGTACCCCAGATGCCTCTCTCCAAAGCAATGGCAGTCCTGTGAGGAACCTCGACAGCATTGGTTTCAGCAACATGTTTAGCCATAGCCTCAAAGTCCCTGACTCTGATGACATATTTCTTGGTGCTAGGGTCCTGCTTCTTCTTGTCTTTTCTTGTTCTTAGCTTTACTGGGACCTTTGCCGCTTCCATTTCCCCTTCTCTTCTTCCTCTTCTTCAGAGTGTCGAGAGCGGCGGCGCCAACTGCACCTTGAGCCTCGTAGCCGTGGGCTTTGGCATTGTTGGCCAGCCATGTTGCTACAGGGTCTGTGTCGGCTTTGTGTTGTTGGTAAATGCTCATATAAGCTGGAGAAAGCATCTTGAGCTGATTTTTTTATTTCTCATTTGTTGAATCTGTTGATATCTGGTTGATGTTGATGTTGATGGTGGTTTGTTGACGTGTGGACAGCCTCGTTGCTACAACAAAGGTTGGCTAGTAGTGGAGGGCAACCTAGCAAAAAGCAATGCCGATTTCCCTCCCCCTGAATACGGATTTGTTGAAGTCCGCATGAGGTCGTAGTATCTTCTTTTCTGACTATCGAAAGCCATGTTTCAAGTTAGCAATCACAATATTTCTGTCCTTTCTCATGCAAAGCAAAATGATAACGAACCAGCATCGGCAGTTAGTAATGCAACAACCCACTCCACACTGCACAATCCACCAACTACGCCTACATCCGGGAATAAACAAGATATAAATAGATCACACGTAGCAACACCCATCATCCGAAGATCAGATTCACACAAAACAGCACAAACATCGACACGAGAAACACATAATAAAACCCCTACGTCAGATACACGTGGGGAACATGGTCTGCAGTGGCCCGTTGCTCAATTAAAACGCCCAATTCCCGAGATCTCCTTCTAGCGTTGTCTCTTCTCTCAGCTCCCCCACGCTCTCTTCAGCATTCCTCTATAAGGTTACACGGTAATTGGCGGGTGCTATTGGACAAGCCTGGACGTGGGGGTTAGGATAGTCAGACGACCTTGTGAACGGACGGTACCTGCTTTTGCGAGGATGATCGCTGTTTGTTGTCCGTTTGTGGGGTCTCTTTGATGGATGGCAGCCTTCACAATATGCTCGACATCTTTGCTTCCATTTCGTAGAGGTGGCGTGTTGTGTAACTCTCCGTGTAAGTGATGCCCTCTCAAATGTCCCATATTCATCCACTGAAAGCCTCAGTTGGAGAGGAAAAAGAACCCCCACGATCACTTCATGTCTCTGGACTCGTGTGAGGTCACCGGTTCGGCCCGGAGCCCCTCGGCCGGAGCTCAGCGGATTCCTTTGTCGTGTCTCTCCCCCGCCTTTTCAACTACAGAGTACGTACCCAGGGATCCGGACCTGACCCCCACGCTTTTCGAACCATGCCTCTCTCGAACTCAAGTGCCTGAGTCTGAGCCTGAGCAGTGGGCTACCTCACGACGAGGACGCCACTCTTATACCTAGTCCTTGGTTGGACATAAAAGAGAAGCTGACGCCAGCCTCTTTGGACAATGCCTCTTCATCATACTATCCTTTCTTCATTCTCCTCAGCTTTGCTTGTATAAAAGAGAGCCCGCTTGCTGCGTGTAATCTGCTTGCACTTATATCATACCATATCATATGCCTTCGACATTGCTTGAATCTCCCACTATGGGTTCCCCCAAGGCTTCTCAGCTGCGCCTCGGCGATGGCGTATACGTCCCTACCCTTGCGTTCTTCACTCCCGAGGACGAAGTTGATGCTTCAGCTACCGAGAAACACATCATCAAGCTTCTCGAGTCAGGAGTGGCTGGTATTGTTGTTCACGGCTCCAACGGAGAATGTGCCCACCTCTCCCCCTCAGAACGGACCACCATCATCCGCGTTGCCAGAGATACCATCTTCCATGAGGGCAGTGGCACTCGTGTCCCCCTCATCGCAGGCTGCGGTGCCCAGAGCACAAGGGAGACAACAGAACTATGTGAAGACGCCGGCAAGGCTGGTGCCACACACGCCCTGGTCTTGCCCCCCAGCTACTACGGCGGGCTTCTCCCCGATGATCTAGTCATCCAGCACTACTACGCCGTTGCAGACAAGAGCCCGATTCCTCTTCTGGTGTACAACTTCCCCGGCGCCGCAGCCGGCCGAGACCTCTCATCCGACACGATCCTCAGCATCGCCAAGCACCCCAACGTTGTAGGCGTCAAGCTCACATGCGGCAACACCGGCAAACTCGCCCGCGTCGCAGCTGACTGCCCTGAGGGATTCTGGGTCGGAGGCGGCAGCGCAGACTTCATCCTGCAAGGCCACGCCGTCGGAGCCAACGGCACCATCTCAGGCCTCGCCAACCTCTGCCCCAAAGCCTGCGTCCGCATCACAGAGCTCGCGGAAGAGGGAAACTGGAAAGAAGCCCGTCAGCTGCAAGCCAAAGTGGCCAAGGCTGACTGGACGGCGATCAAGACTGGATTCGTTGGTGTAAAGGCAGCGCTGGGACACTTTTCCGGGTACGGGGGCGAACCTAGACGGCCTTGCGTGGCGCCGTCTCAGAAAGATCTTGATGCTATTGCGCAAGGGTTCCAAGAGGTAATGGATCTTGAAGTTACTCTCTAAAAGAAACAAAAAGCGTGTTCTCTGCGGTCGAGGGACAAAAGCAGGTTGCATTGGGCGGTGACGACGTTGATGATGACGATACCTGTTATTTTCCAAGCAAAGCACGAAGATGGTGTTGCGGCGTTGGGCATACACTACTGTACACGGCCATCAGGCTGTTCTGTAGCAATGATTTCTCTGTACATGAAATGAATACCAATTGATGCTTGAAGCATATACCTTTAGCACATCGAATGCCTGATTGCCCCATGGAAACTACCATTCCCCGCAAAGTGGCCATCTTTCTTAATAATCCCACGCATGTGCAGCAGAAGCCGGTGAGGAAAAAGATGCGTCTCGTGGTCGATTATGCGTAGCCAATGGGGAGTGAAAGATGGTGAGGAGCACGCCGGACATTGCCGCTCTGGGGTGATGATGCTTGCACGAGGTGTCGGATGTTCAATACCTTAAGTTAGGTAGAAGCTGAGAGAAGAGAGAGACGCTTGGGTGGGGATTGTCGATCGTGGGGAACCCCGCAGTTGGTTGTATCTGGATGTGGAGTTGACGCTGTGAAATAGAGCAAGTAAGAGAAGCCGAGTTTGTAATGGTGTTGAAGGCCTCGGAGGGAGCGCGAGTTCTGCAGTGTACCTGTACTTGACACTGCAGCCATGCAAGTTCAAATCAGGTATCTGAACAAGCTTAGGACCTCTGATGTATACATGCAGAGCAACTGAACCTGCAGGCAGTGAGAAGACACTCGCGCCAAGAATTACAAGCAATTGATTCATGAGGGGGAGCCAACATGAACAGGCAGACAGGTCATAAGATGAACCCATAAAATTCATAGCAGCCAACACAGATAAAAAAGAGGAGAATGTGGAGAATGGCTAACAAAGTGCCCGATGCGTTCGTGTGGAGAAGCGTGGGGGTGTAAAAGTCACTCGGGCTGAAGCTAAGTCAAGACGGTGAGGAAAAGCGTATGGTTCGGGCCATTGAGGAGCGAGATCATGCTATTGAGTTTGGATATGTAATGGCATTGAAGGGTGTGTCTATGCTATGAGGGGGTCTAGAACTCGGCTGCGTCAAAGTTGCGCATCAGGTCGTAGTAAAACTTGACAATGTCCATGTGCGACTCGATCCTAATTCTCTCATCGACCGTGTGAATGTTTTCGGATCCGCGCTGTCGACTCGGTGTCCAGCGGTAAATGTTTGGTGACAAGTCTGTAAACTATTAGCATATTCTCTTGCTTTGTGTAACGATGTAGGTACTAGGTACTTACTCAGGTAATGTCTCGTATCAGTGTTGCCAGTCATGATCCCACCGACAGGTACGACCTTTCCGCCATCGAAAGCAAAGCTGTGCTGGATTGTGCCAGAGAAGATATCCCAGGTTGGCCCGCTGGTAGGTGATATGGGTGTTGTGACTGAGTTGCGAATCGCTGCGAGTTTGAGATGGCCGTCATAGTCGAATCCAGATTCCTTCTGAGACTTTGCGTCGTCCGCGTACGCGCTCAGGGTGAGATTGTACTTTTGAATAACAGCGTCAATGTTCTTGACGTATTGCTCTCGTACCTTGTCGAGACTGTCTTGAGGCGCCACACGGTAGTTGACACCCAGATTAACAACTTCAGGCATAGCATTGATCTTCTGACCGCCGCGAATAATATCAACGGCTTGTGTCGTTTGAATAGTGAACTTGGCCATGGGATCAAGACGGATGAGCTCATCCTTCAGCTTCTCTAGATCATCCTTCTTGAGTAGGTCATGGAGTTTGGTGTGTGAGTCCGGGGAGTGACGTGCCAAGCAGACAAGGTGGCTGTAGACAGGGCTGCCCTTGAGAACAGCAGGTTCGTATGGCTTGGACTCGAGAGCAGAGATGATCTCAGCCATGATACCAATACCGGTGTGAGGAGAAGGAATAGAACTGTGGCCGCCCTTGACACGAAGTTCAGCCCAGATATCAACAGCGCCCTTTTCCTGCACCGAGGGGAGAACGTAGAGAGTATCGTCGATGAGCTGAATTCCCGAACCGCCCTCATCCAAGATAAAGGGAATACCTTTATCGCCATATCTCTCCGTCAAGAACTCTCCGATCTCGGCAGCGCCTCGAGGACCAGAGCACTCCTCATGGAATCCAAACGCCAGGATCACAGTACGCTTAGGCTGCCATTTCGTCTCAGTGAGCAACGTCTCAATGGCTGACATGAGCGCAGTAAGACTGTTCTTATCATCCGATGCTTCACGTCCCCAAAGCCACTCTCCGTCAAAGTAAGCGTCGAAGGGAGGATGCGTCCGTGTTGATGGGTCTGGTACGGGGACAACATCCTGATGAGCCGCGAGAAGATAAGGCTTGAGTGAAGAGTCGCTTCCTGTGAATGTGTAAACAAGACCAAACTTGTTGATCTTCTCCAACTTTGCATATTTATGGCTAAATCTTGTCAGTAAGAGTCTGTGAATTGAGTTCGGTGGCTTACATGGCTGGACAGGTCTTTGCCAGGACATCATGTAAATCATGAAACGGCGCCCAACGTTCATCTTTGTCAACATCGCCAAGATCGTCGTAACAAATCGACGGAACGCGCACAATCGCTTGGTGACGCTTCACCTGCTTCTGAAAAGCATCTTTCGAGTCGAACAGTTCATTCGTCGAAGGTAGGCCATCGTTTCGCGGTGGGAGCACAGGCGGTAAATCGCACTTAAAGTCATGCTCACTCTGACCAATTGGCTTTTGAGATCCAATAGGACCAAGACTGAAGCTTGAAGCTACAGCTACAGTGGCCAAGACCGCGAGAAACTTGCGCACCATTTTGAAGTTTGAGAGGGAGGATTTGTAAGGTGAAACGGGCGGGGAATAAAAGACGTGAATGATGATGGAGTCGGTAGGTAGCACGACATCGGCGCCGAAGCCGAGGCCGGACCCGGTTCGAGATAACGGTTGCTAAAAGTGTTCCCGATGAGGAAGTTGGGATAAAAGGAGTTTTGATTGATGATTTTCGGGGGTAAATTTGTGTTGATCAATGGGTTCGATGTTATTCCCAGGGGTATCCTCTGATTATCTTGTGGCTGAGAGCTTATTCCAGCAGACAGAACCTCGCTAGCATACATAATGTGAATTGCAGAATTCATGAATCCGTCACTGCCCCTCGACAATACCTGAGCTCTCGTCTCGGTTTGTTTTCGGTGGTGGGCATGCGGTTGAGGCTGGTTCGAAGACTTGGGTTGTTTATTGAAATGGAAGAACCCGTTTTTGGCACCTTTTTTTGTATTATCTGAGGCTAGCTGCACTGCAGTTGTTGCTGGTAGAT
>VYWZ01001200.1:0-10605 GCA_008711595.1 Fusarium xyrophilum | reverse complement strand
TTTTTCTTCTTCTTTTTTTTTTCTTTTTTTCATCCCTTGTGATCCGGGTCGCTTGCTTTTTTCTGACGTGAACAACTGAGAAGAGACGTGTCGTAAACGAGCCTCTAGCCCCATGATGAATCCATGCGTGGCATCATTGATATGTACTTTATAATTGCTTTATTTCCCTTTCTTCCCCATAATATGCAAGTCAATTCAAATACGATGAATCAAGTTCCTGTCCCAACGAGCCGGGACCCGTTCCCGCTTGCTGCACCACATATTTTTAATCTTTGGAGGCGTTGAGGCCAAGTGGGCGACTAACTCTCGATTTCAATACGCATCTTAAGCTTTCTTTACGCGTTGGCTGTGCCGCATCAGGTTCATGGTGCCGTCAACGTCAAGTTAAGTTTAGAGGGAACCAGATCGATACAATTACTGGTTCCTGTTTGTTTGTCATTCCAAATCTGATCTGTAGTATTTTTCGTGATCGCCCTGCTTAGACCTCCACTGCTGTTGTTGCTCCTTCAACCAACCTCTCTGGTGGTGGTGCTGTGAATATATATCATCACGAAGGATTCAAATCCAAGGGAGCTTCATGAAAGACAAAGTGACGATACCGTGTGCCATTATGCGACCGTTACGCATGCGTGACGGAGACTCTTTGCTTTTTATTCCCCTCTCAATCGAACCGACGACTGTCATGTTTTTGCGCCCGAGACTTGCATGCCTCGTAAATGCCCTCGCAGCTGGAATGACGCCAGACTTGTATCCCGCCCGCAAAAGTCATCCAATCGAACAATACCAAGACCGCGTTCTACTCCACAGGAGGCAAGGGAAACACACGATTGATGGAACATGTCACATCCCGTATTCTGACGTCTCCGTCTCACATGTAAGGGAAAAAAAAAAAAAAAAAGACAAACAAAGAAAAGGTGATGTAACATTGGATGTCTGATAGACGACGGGTCGGGACGGAAAGGCAATCTCACACAATGAGATAAACTGTGCTCGATAGATATTGTGCATGCACAACGTACCTTATCTGCCTGGCACCACGAGTGTTTCTGTTGGCCACCACCAAGCTGCTTAGTATCAGTGCGCGTCGGCCGCGTGGAGCCTCCCGTATCCGACCAACCCATCTCCAGGCGTTTCCGTGGCGTTTATGTACTCTGTATCCGTACAGGGGGGGCTGTTGATCTGCCCGCACTTGGCAATGGCTCCTCACTTTCCACAGCTGCGTGAGAATCATCTAGACGACGTCTTGTTCCTCACCAACACTTCTTGATCACTGAGAGTACTGTAATTCACACCAACAGTCGAGTGGCACGGCACACTCGCGGACAATGCCCTCCCGCGACGGTCAGTGCCAAAGGCAGTCAGTCAGTCACTGGCCTGGAGCCCTGGACATGACGCCACGATTCTCTCTAGATCTGGCCCTTCTCTGCACGCCGTTGATTTTTTTCTTATCCCCGCGTGCACTTGACTGTTGTCCATCCAGTACAGAGTACGGATAGTCGCTGCAGCCTCTGCCTCTGCACTAGCTGCCACTACCAGCCAGCCACAGACCCCGTCCCCGTCGTCCCCGTCGTCCCCGTCGTCCCCGTCGTCCCCGTCTAGTCTCTAGTCTCTAGTCTCTAGTCTCTAGTCCCAACAGACCGGGACACAAGTCGGGAAAATGTCAAAATCAGTCCGAGGCAATAATTAATTGGGGAGCAAAAGAGACGTCGCGTAGCAGACTCGCAACGCAATTGGCTCGAGGGATATGGAGATACAAATTACCTCCTTCGCTTCGGGCGGCGCTATTGTGCTTCGGAGTAATTTCGCTGCTAGTTAGTTAGTTTAGTCACTGTCACCGGCACTCGAGTGCTTGGGTCGTAAATACGGACGGAGTCCTCTATCCACAATCAGGCGTGAAACGGTCAATCAATCAATCACCATCATATGGTGCGACAACATCTCAATCCAAAACGCCTAATAAGAAATCTCTTCCTTTTCCTCTCATCAGGACCGTTACTGGACGATCGCAGTTTCACATGTGGATCCCTCAATCCTCCCTCCGCCCGCCTCTCTTGTCTAGGGTAAGCCTGGTGCTTGGAAGATTAACAACACGAGACTCGGCTAGAACAAGACAGGGGAAAGCAGACGAGGCTAGGCACCGTCGCGTGCCTGGAGATCGAGCTACGATGGTTGGGTCTACTCACTCAATCGGAATCTTCCGTTGACGCTAGTCAAGAGTAAAATGTGAATATATCTGAGTTCTTGCTCCGAAGAGGGAGTGGGAAATTGCGATTACTGTTTTGTTTGTAATCTATCGGAGCGAGAGATGTGCTTCATTTACGGCTTGTTTGCTCCAAGGCATCAAGTGATACCGAAGTATCCGTATAGTCGAGTTTGCCGCGTACATGTTATGTTCGAACGTCTTGTCATACGTAACAATTGATTACAAAAGATAGCTTTACGGCAAGGTACATACATAAATCAGCCCTATCACTTCTCACATCACCCGATCTCACTACCCACCTCTCCCAAGCACAAGCACAAGCACAATCTCGTAGAATTACAACGGCATCGCAATATTATCCCCCAATCCACTTTTGCAGTCCAGACCGCGGCGTCCTCCGCGCTATTGATCAAACACCGCCACTACCGAAGGATCGCGGTAGTTGCTGGCCCACAAGTCCTTCTTTTCTTCAGCGCTGATATCAAATGACGAAGTTGGCCGATGATGTCCCGAGGAATGCGGACAAAAAGCCTCTGGCCACCGAAACTGCCCCCCCCCAAGATCGGTATTTGGTCAATGCGCAGGCGAAAAGGGTTCACGCACGTCAAAGATGCCAAATCATGCTAGTCTTTCTGTCCGGCGCCGTGCTAATCATCTACCGGCCGGTTCTACTGTTGACAGCGGATAAACCCCTGAGTGACATGAGCTCTGATGATGGACTAAAGTGGTGATCTCTAGTTTGACGGTGTGGCTAGACTTGTTCAGTCGATCAAGATAAAAAGTCTCGCCTGTCCGCGGGTGCCATCCTTCAAGATACAGAATAGCTGGCCACAACTTGACTAAATTCTACTAAAAATGCTCAGGTTTATCCTAAAGTGGCCTAAGGATTTATGTCGCTTGACATCATATCATAGTCTGGAGTTTCTTGCTCTCCTGGCTCGGTATAGTTATTGATTACTGATATGGTCATGGTTATGGTGAGCATATGGCGGGAGCATCGCGTTTACCCTACACAAACAGCAATGGATTTCGCATTTGGGTTCATATCTCTATCGTTGATTTCTAACCACGACCATACTTTTCTAATCCCAACTGCCAACTGCACCTGATGTACCAATAGCCCCACGATCCTTTGACTCTTGTCGGCACTCACACTGGAGGTACGGCCATGCAGATCCTACTCACTATATCTACCAGCACAATATTAATTTATCAATACAACATCATTCTATAGCCTGCAACCTACAGTCCAACGAACTTGTTATAAACTTGTCACGACTTGTCACAACTTGTCTACTTATACCAAAGATGCCCAAGTTTATCCTAAAGTGGAGGTACAGAGTTGCGGACCTCATCCATCATATCAATCAGCTGGTCATCAAGTTGTTGATACAGGTGCAGATTGTGGTCTGCTTTCATGAATGCCTCCACACACTCACCGACATATACGGCTATGCCTGCTCTCTCCCCAGGCTTGTGCGCAGCAAGAACCTGGTGCGCTGGCAGAATAATATTCCGAATCCACTCCTCGCGACACTTGAGCTGCATGTGCAGAAACGGCTTGTACAACCAATCCAACCTCTCGTCGACGTCGAGCCCGATCAAACGGCACATGGTCTTGATGCACAACGAGTCGCTTCGCTGCGTGATGGTCTGCGGATTTTCGGCAAAGTGCTTGAGCTGCGCGAGGTCCCGGCTGTACAACCCTCTCGCCTGCATGATCTGCTCCATCAGATCAAGAGTCTTGAGGTCTCTGTTCAGATCCAAGGTGTAGAGCCAGTCAAAGACACGGCTCCAGGCAAAGTGCGTCGTCGCCGGCCTCTCCTGCAGGATGTGCGTGACCCTGTCGACCAAGTGCTTCGGGGCGACGTGCTCTCCCGCCCAGGCGCGGTTGGCAGGCTCAAAGAGCAATCTCATCTCGACGGTGTTGGTGTCTTGCCCGCAGTACGGAAGCGGCTCGAAGGCGTCCGGCTCGGGGGGGAGGTTTGCGCAGGTAGGCAGCCCGTCGACGTCACTGATCAGTTTATTCGTGTCGACGTCTGGGTTGATACGCGGATTGTCGTGATGGTGGCGGATCCATGCGAGGCGGCGGTTGAGTAGCTGTTTCCAGTAACCCAGCAGGCCAGGATACATGCATGCTCTGGCGCCGGTGCCTTGGAGCTTGATAAGGGCAAGCTTGCTGGGGCGGTCGGACATGATTGATGGTGTGGATGTACCTTGACTGTCAGTGATGATTATGGAAATATTCAGGTAAATCTTACCCAAGTTTAGGTGACTCTTGATAAGTTTATTTCGACACTGTGTATCGAGTGCTTCCTGGTGCTGAGGAAATATGTTGACGAAAAGAAAGTAAAGGCAGGTAGGTGTTGAGGCGGCTTCTTATACCGCAGGAAGCTGCACACAAGGTTACCTATTAAATTATATCACGAAAGTTAATTATTCTCCTTCAAATCAGGAGACTCATTCTTATACACTGCCTTCGAGAAGCTGAAGTTAATTTGCAACATCTGGTGTATTACTTGTTGAGACATCACAAACTTTTACTGTCGATCAATGAGAAGCTTGACACACGGCACACGATACACGTGGAGACCGAATAACGGTGCATCATGGGACGCTTTCCTCTTGATGTTTGTTCCACAACTGAGCGAACCAGCGTCTGCCTCCAAAAAAAAAAAAAAAAACACAACGCATACCCGCGCATGTCTCTCTTAGGGAGGGTGGCGTTTCAAAGGACTGAGTCTGTGACCACGACAGATGACAGAGGAGGCGACTGTTGAGGAGCAAGGATCGAAAAAGGGGGGTGAAACAAACCTCGAGACCTGTAGTCTAAATAACGATGAGGTTTAGCATATACAACAGAAAGTCTTGGGTGAGTTCAGTATTACTAATCTAATATTTTTATTCAATGTCGTCAGTTTTTTTTACTCCTCGAGACAAAGGAGGTCAGCCTCTCCCTCTCCTCATCGGATCCTGCAGCCTCGCAAGCTCCAACAACAACCTCCAAGTATAAATCGTCATATCAACCTCCCTCACAGCCCTTTCCATCCACTCCCTCCCCTGTCTCGCCACCTTCTCCGCAACCCTCTGTCCCGCCTCATTCAACGTCAAGTAACTCACCAGCTCAGGTAGTTCCTCCAAGCTTTGACTGACGGGTATGTAGTGCACCCACGGGACCAACCGCTCATCGTGCCACTCTCGGAGAAGAGCTTGTTTCAGGGGAAGTGTGCTTGAGGACAAGAGTTTGTAGTAGCGGCCGCTTATGCCGTTGCCGTCGAGGTCGAAGGCGAGTTTTGAGCAGAATGCTGCGTCTTTGTCGGCCCATGGCTTTACGGGGAAGAATGTTTTTTGATCACGGCAGAATTTGCGGTCGCATTGGAAGATTCTTGTGAAGCCGACGTCGTATAGGCGTCCGTTTAGGAACCATGACTTGGAGCTGCTGAGCACGCCGTTTCTCTCCCTGAGGTAAGTGTGCTCTTGCTGCTCAAGGTTCTGCGCCAAAGTCACGAATCTCTGTCGCTGGTGGTTCCTCCACTGATCATCAAGAGCGTACCCTCCTGTAGTCGAACCAGTCCAATAAAGGTTGTTCTTCTTCTCTGACCATGGAATATCATGGGTCTTATCGTACTGAAACTCTTCTTCGACGTATGCTGGACTTGGAAAGAGGATGTCGCCCATCGTTGAGAATGCACCCGTTGATAAGACTGGTGCTAGACCTTCAATGAGACGAAAGGTCTTTGGGCTGATGAAAGCGCCGTGCATATCTTTGTACTCTGGGTGCTTGCACAGATCTGACTCGGAGAGGTGATCTTTGACAAAAGGGAGTCCGAAGGTCTCGACTCTAGATCGGTCGTCGCGATTAGTCTTTTGTGATGGGCAAGACCTTGTCAAAGCGTCCCAAGTGGGCTTCATCGACACATCATCCAGTCGGATAGCTTTGTCCACACCGTCTCCCTGTGGAGGTATGATAACCCTCGGCTCATCAAAATGATTGATAAGAAACTTGACATCCGGCAGAACTCCTGGAAGATTGCGCAGCAACTTATCAAAGATAGAGCTGTAATGCCGATCATAAGACCGGCTCGGATGGTGACACTTGGTCTTGGCAGTCTTTCCCGAAAACTCACAGAGCCAGACCTCACTCTGTGGCGTTTTATATACCTTTTCTATCATCTCAGAAACCTCCTTTCCACTGAGTTTCAGAAATGGCGATATGGCGCTGTGGATCGTGTCAAACTCATCGATGATGGGTGAATTGTGCTTCAGGGCGTATTGGAACCATGCTTTGAAACCAGGAGGTGGATCAAGACCGTATCGCTGTTTGTACTGCTTAACTGCTGCTGAGTATGTTCGAGATTGGTTTGAAAGTTTCCTGTGGAAGATTGGTGCTGCTTCTTGAGTTAGTAATTTGACGGGATGAGATTGAGAGGTGAAAGCAGTGGATGCTGAGAATGTTGCGTCGTGGATCATGTATTCGTTGTAGAGATAGGGAATGAAAGATGCTGATAAGCAGGACCAAAGGAGAACTTTGCGTTTAGATTGTTTGGGGAGGAGTTGAGTCGTTTGATAGAGGGTGAGTGTCGAGACTGCGACGTGAGACAAGGCTTGAAGCTGGGAGTTTTGTGAGAAGGGGTTTCTGGTGCAGGCGAGAGCAAACGTTCCTATCGCGGTAGCTATGCACCAGGATGTTTGGCGTGCCTGAGTTTATTAGTATCGTATTCAAAGCGGTTGGCAGGTCTACGAACGGCTTGTACGGTAAAGAGCCAGGACAAGGCTTTGACCAATCCCGTAAAGAGTACGAGAGGGATATTGCTGTTTGGAGGTCCGAGTACCAAAGTCTGGAGAGCTACAGCAGTGGACAGGAGAATAATGGCTCGCCCTGCAATGGCCTTGCTATTCGTTTCGATGTCGACGGACGGAAGTGACAATATTCTCACTTTGAAGCCAGGACTGAAGATGCTGTAGACAACTATGAGAGAAGCCACTAATACGATGGATGTCAGCGAGCCGAATAGATCGCCGTCTGAAAGGGAGAACGCTGAAAGGATGGCGACTAGTGTTGTGCCCTTGATGGTGCTGATGAGAGGTGAGGCGGGGACTGGGTCAGATGATATGCTCGGCCGAAAGTATGTCTGCGCTGTGAGGAGAAGAGGGGTCAAGAGCGGCTTCCGCTGTCAGTACAATCTCACCGGGCCAATATTTCATAATCAACGTACATAGAAGCCCATAGCGTTACTCTCAGCTCTATAAAAAGCCGCAGCCACGATACCAAACGCTACTGTCCATTGCGATAACGATGAATGACGCTGTGTCTGCGGGTCATTCAACAACGGCGAAGTCGGCCGGGTGTTCGGTAAAGCAGCATATCTGAAAAGAAAAGGAAGAACAGCCCAGCAGACAATCTCAGAGCACAGCTCCAACCGTCTCGAGGGAACATGCTGCGACACCGTCGTGAACACCACCGCAGCAGTCGCAGAGCCCACCACGGGGTCAACAATGTTGAGGGGCGCCATGCCCATCATGAATAGCGTCACCTGTAAAACATGGGGAGACCAAGCTGGCAAGGCAAAGCTGAAGACTTGACAAGCCCAGCTGAGGTCAACAACCAAGATAAGCCTCAAAAGAACGTCTACCAGTAATTTCAAGAGGAAAAGGACGTAGGATGCTCCAAAAAGAACAGCAAAACCCTCCTTAAAGACTGCCCCCGTCCCCCCCCAAAAAGCCGAGCGAGCTTGGCATGCTGAAAACATCTTGGCGGCCGCGGTGAAAATTGCCCGGACGAATTGGACGACCAGGCACCTGCATGACCTGCATGACTATCACGTTGGTTTCGCAGTGAAATGTAACAGTGACAGGAATCCTTTGGGGCTGTGTCCATTCTACGTCGTCACTCTAGTGCAAGTGCCGGGGTTTTCATCTCGTACCATGACGATTTTCAACGATTCTATTGGACGGGAGTCTGGCTGTGCCGATTATCCGCTGTTAAACTTTTGGTTTGACCTTCTTTGAAACAACCAACACGAGGTTGGGAGTAGGGAACACTGCCGAGGCGCGGAAGAATCTCATGATACAGTATGGGGGACCTTGTTTCCTTTCTCCGCGGTGTTTTCTCTTCTTCATTTTTATGCAGGGAGACAACGCAAATCCCGTGTTTAACAGCCAAGGCCTTGACTTGATCAAGAGGCTAATTCAAGCTTAATAAGATATCCACTGGGATCAGCGCGCTATATGAGGCCAGAAGCGGTTAGCATGGGGGCAGTGTACGCTGCGCTTCATCTTATTCGTCGTCGTGATTTGTCAAGGTGAGTGAGTCTTGGCCTCGTGAAGCGAGAGATTGATCGAGAACCTTATTCTTTGTTTCTTCGAAGAGGCGATATCGTAATCATTTCGATTCAGATGTATATCACTGTTATACTATAGTATTGATCCAAGTGATAGAAGCTGCAAGACATCATTGTCATGTCGTACAAACCATTACTAAGCCGCGCGTCTTAGACATCTTAGCTGCTTGGCGAGAGTAAGCGGGGGAATAATGATCCTACACAAAGCATCAAACTTGTTCATCTGAGGTCAAACCCTGCGATGGCCGGCGTTCCCAAAGCTCTGGGTTGCGACGCCTGTCGTAAACAAAAGAAAAAGGTACTTCATTCCGACATATACATTGACGATGCTGATGAAACCAGTGCGATCAGGCTGAACCAGCTTGTGCACGATGCACACGTCTCAAGCTCCAATGCACAGGCATCGGCGTGAAGCGCTTCGTCTTCAAGTCCGAGAACAATCAAGCTGCCAGAAAGCACACCAAAGCTGTAGCTCGGCCGTCACCAGCGCTGAGCAATGACAAGACCTTGGTAGCGGGTAACTTGGTGCATATTCTTGAGTTCGACAACCCAGGCTACGATGTCTCAACGTACGGATGGTTCGTCAAAGACTTGCCGCGCCACGTTGGGTCGAGTAAGCCGCTCGATGCAGCCATCACGGCTTTTGTTACGGGGTTTGCACCGTTGAAGGATAGGAGTGTCTCAAAGGTTGATGCGTTGGATAAGTATGTTTTTGCCTTGAGGGCGTTGAGGGAGGCGATGCAGGATCCTGAGCGGGCGTTTTCGGCGGATAATATGTGCTCGATCTACCTGATATCGATCTGCCAGGTGAGTCTCCTACTCTGATGTGGTGGACAAAGTCTGATCGGATCGTCTGTAGGAATGGCTTGGGAGTGGTGGTACGGGTATTGGTGCTGGCAGTGTCAACTCGAAGCACCATGAAGTGCTCGCATACTTGCTCCAGAACGCTATCCTAAAGTCCCAATTCAACCCCTCCGACAAACCTTTCATGCAAACCATATTATCCATTGTGGTAAGTCCCTCTCCCCATTTCTAAATTCTGCTCATGTCCTCACCCTCTTCAGGTCCTCGAGAGTTTCACCAACCCCAGCATCCAACTCGGCCCCTGGTTCTGGCAAGCTCTCTCCGTGCTCGGCGACGCAGCACGTCCTCTTAAATCAGGAGACGGCAGCTCTTTCGCCAGCCTCAACGTCGGAACGATGGGTGAAATGTCCTGCTTCATCCGCAATCCCGATCGATACCTCTACCAGATACAGTGCACATATGCTCTTGTCCAGACAGAACACCCTAGACTTATCAAAGCAGCTGGAGAGGCAGTCGCAAAAGCAAAAGCATCGGGCTCAACTTTTCTTCAGAGAAGAATGGGGATACGTTTCCATGCCGCGGTCGCAGCGGTGCTGACGATGGCTACTATTCTGAATCGTATCCTGCGGTCTTATGATGGCGACCCTGTTCTTTTAGCGGACGCTAAGCGCTACGTTGACGAGAGTATCGTGCTGGGGCGAGCTGCTAGCTATAATCGGCCGATTGCTGCCTCTTCTGTGGCTTCGCCTCTCGCGCTGTCATTGGCTGCGATGGGTGATTATAGACGCGAGGAAGCTGAAGAGTTGCTTGTGGAGTATCAGACTGATTTTCCAGGTTTGGATTACTTTTCTGATGTCAAAATGGTGAGGAGAGGGTTTGATGATATTGATAAGAATAATCAGAGGAAAGTGAGGTTGCTATTATCAAGTGAACAAGAGTTTGATAGTAGTTCGGGTCGCAATGACATAGATAACGAGATAGGACCGGGGTGTACAATACTGTAAAGGTAAACAAAGAATGACAAGATAAAGGAGAGTCTTCCAATATCTCCCCTACCCATGCTTCCAAGTTCCAACCAAAAGCTAGTTCTGAGGTATCAGTGAGGGCAAAGAATATCCCCCAGATCGGTCAGTCTCCGTACTGGGTCTGAAGCTCCTTTGACCCATCACCCTCGTGTCCTTATCGCATCTGACGCCTCTTGCTCAAGATCCTTCAAAAACGCAGCAATCGCCTCGACCCTCTGCCCCAGCCCCGGAT